>VZZY01004232.1:0-31970 GCA_013400335.1 Eurystomus gularis
TCCCTTAGCCACTCCTCATAAGCCTTATACTCGAGACCCTTCACCAGCTTTATTGCCCTTCTCTGCACCCTCTTCAGAACCTCATTGTATTTCTTGTACTGCAGTGCTCAAATCTGAACACAGTACTTAAGATGTGGCCTCACCAGTGCCAAGTACAGTGGGATGATCAATTCTCTAGTCCTGCTGACTACGCTATTCCTGATACAAGCCAGGATGCCATTGGCCACCTGGACACCCTGCTGGCTCATGTTCAGCCAGCTGTGCATCAACACCCCCAGGTCCCTTTCTGCTGCACAGCTTTCCAGCCGCTCACACCGAAGCCTATAGCTTTGCATGGGGTTTTTGTGGCCCAAGTGCAGGACTCTGCACTTGGCCTTGTTAAAGCTTATAAAATTTGTCACAGCCCATAGGTCCAGCCTGTCCAGGTCCCTCTGAAGGGCCTCCCTACCCTCAAGCAGATCAACACTCCCACCTAACTTGGTGTCATCTGCAAACTTATTGAGGGTGCTCTCAATCTCTTCATCAAGATCATTGATAAAGATGTTAAACAGGAACGGCCCCAGTGCTGATCCCTAGGGAACACCACTTGACTGGCTGCCAACTGGATTTAACTCCATTCACTACCACACTCTGGGCCCAGCCATCCAGTGTGCAATCCAGTGGAGTGTACACCCATCCAGGCCTAGGGCAGCCATTTTTTTAATGAGAATGCTGTGGAGAACTGTATCAAAGGCTTTGCTGAAGTCTAGATAAACAACATCTACAGCCTTTCCCTCATCCACTAAGCGGGTCACCTTGTCATAGAAGGAGATGAGGTTTGTTAAGCAGGACCTGCCCTTTATGAACCTGTGCTGACTGGGCCTGATGGCTTGGTTGCCATGTAGATGTTGTGTTATGATGTTTACGGTGATCTGCTCCATAATCTTCCCTGGTATCACGGTCAGACTGACAGATGTGTAGTTCCCTGGATCTTCCTTCCTACCCTTCTTATAAATGGGCATTGGGACCTCCCCAGTTAGCCAGGACTTCTGGTAAATTACGAGTGGCTTGATAAGCACATCTGCCAACTCCTTCAGCACCCTTGGATATAACCCATCTGGCCCCATAGACTTGTGTATGTCTAGGTGGTGCAGCAGGTCCCTAACCATTTCATCCTGTATTATGGAGGTCACCCCCTGCTCCCCATCCCTGTCTTCGAGCTCAAGGGGCTGTATACCCAGCAAGCAGCTAGTCCTGCTGTTAAAGACTGAGGCAAAGAAGTCATTCATTACCTCAGCCTTTTCCTTGTACTCAGTCACTGTTTCCCCTTGCATCCAGTAAAGGATGAAGGTTCTCCCTAATCCTCCTTCTGTTGTTCATGTATTTATAGAAACAGTTTTTGTTGTCCTTTAAAGCAATAGCCAGATTGAGTTCCAGTTGGACTTTGGCCCTTCTAGTTTTCTCCCTACATATCTTTACTGTGTCCTTGTAGCCCTGCCAAATGGCCTGCCCCCTTTTCCAAAAGCCGTAAACTCTTCTTTTGTTCCTAATTTCCAGCCGAAGCTCTCTATTCATCCAGGCCAGTCCTCTTCCTTGCCTGCCCCTCTTTTGGGACATGGACACGGGGATGGCCTGTTCTTGCACCTTTAAGATTTCCTTCTAGAAGTACGTCCAGCCTTCCTGGACTCCTTTGCCTTCAGGATGGCCTCCCAAGGGACACTGCCATTCAGTCTCCTGAACAGGTCAAAATCTGCCCTGCTGAAGTCCAAGGTGATGGTTCTGCTAAACTCCCTCCTTACTTCTCCAAGAATCAAAAATTCTCTTATTTCATGATCACTGAGTGCAAGACGGCCATATGAAGAATTTTTTTCCTAATGTCCAATCTGAACTTTCTCTCATGCAACTTTAAGTAATTCCCTTGCTTCTTATTACTTGACACCAGAGAGAAGAGATCTGCATCTCCATCTGTGCTTCCCATCATGAGAACATTGTAGACAGCAAGAAAGTTACTCCTTATTATCTCTGCTCTTAGCTGAACAAACCTAGTACCCTCATCTACTCTGCAAGCTGTGCCCTCTAATCCTTTCACCATCTTTGTTGCCCTCCTTTGGACACATTTTAATAATTTTATATCCTTCTTACATAGCAGAGCCTAAAACTGCTCACAGTACTCGAAGTGAGGATGCACCAGTGATATGTATAGTGGGACAATAACTTTTTTGTGGGGGAAATTACCACATGCCATGCACCTGGTGATGTAAGAAGACCTACCCTCCATCAGAAGAAAACTTGGATTATAAATGCTTACTAATAATAATCAAGATTACAGATTATCATGTGCTAGAATGTTTATTCACTAAATAGGATTCATTATATTTATCATAACTTTACTAGTTGCAAAATATTGGTTTGGAAATGTAAATGTTCTGGAGACTGGCTTTCTTTTTGTCATATATATTGCATGTGGACTGCTTACAATGTGTTGTGGGTGAGAGACATTTTCAGGGAAGAATGGTGGGTTTTGCTTGCAGCCCTGAGTACTTTACAGAAGTTGGAAACGTAGTAGCTCATGTGATTTAAATGGCATACGCATTCACATCAAGTATAATCCGTTAGGCGATTACTTAAAGAGAAGACCCAATATGTGTGGAGTTTTAGCTGAAGTCTGATTTTTGTCAGTCTGATTCATCTATATACCTGATCTGAAAGCTGGTACAGAGAATGTTGCTACCCATGCAATAAGGAGGAATTGCCTTTAATGTAATACAGATACAGTCTTTTTACTTAAAAACCTAGTTTAAACTTGTGATGCAATTTCAGAGTACCTCCAACAACAGCTAAGCATTCACCTTGTCTTGCTAGGTCATAACATTTTGAAACCCTCATAAAGGTGCAATCAGGTTAAGTGAATGAAGCAATTTAATTTGCCGGCTAACAAGTACGGACAAACATAGCAATCTCATAAGAATGTTGCTGAAATTTGTGGAAGAACCCAGCCAAAACATGCATAGTAATTCTATTATTTTTCTGTAACAGAAAAGTGACAAGATTCAGTAATCCTTGCCTGGATTGGAGAATTCACAATGCAGTTGTGGAGAGTCAGTCCTGAGAGCAGCCTTGAGTGTCTTCAGTGAGCTTCTGTCTGTCTATCTGGTTCCCTTTGATTCCATTGCAGCACCCTCTTGCTCTGTGTCATTTGGTGCTCCTCCGTTGCAAAGTTGTTGCTGACAGATGAAATACATGCCATCAGAGACTGCAACTGTGACTCTCCAACTCTAGAGGCTGTCTTTATCTTTGGCCCGACAGCACTTAGTGTTTCTTGCTTTTGGTCTTGTTGTTTTTTTAAATATTGAATACACTAAAAGAGTAATTTGTAGGCTATTTGATTGTTCCTAGAATATTTTATATGAATATATAATGCAAGAAATTAAAGTCCAAGTTAATTTAGTAGCTGAGAAGTGTCCTTCCCTACTATCGTGTAGTTTCCATTTCTTGAAAATCTTACACTAGAAATCATGTACTGTAGGGTTTAACTAAGCCTTTTGACCATATCCTACCATTGCTTCTATGAGCAAGGAATTTCTCTTAGGCAATATATACACTATTAAAGAACACGCAGAGAGAGTAGATTTGGTTTTACTTAATATTTTTCTTAAGTTGCAAAATTCATTTAAGGAATCAGATTTCATGGTTTGAAGGAATATGATAGTAGTGTGGTTCCAGGACGTATCATATCTGATGTTCAGGGTAGTAGTCTAGCTCAGTTAAGGACAAAGTATTTGTGCATTAAGTAGTTGAACAGAAGCAGTCTGTTCTGTTTCAAAGGTGACCTTTCATGTAGTTGGAGTGGGTTCTAATTGTGAATGCTGAAAAGAATGGCTTCACTGAATACTTGGCTAATCCTCTGGCTAAAATATGTTTGCACAAAGACTGTTGTGAATAAAGTAAGTCGTAGGATTGTAGGACTCAAGAGTCTGTTGGAGCAGTGGCATGTGTTGTTTGAATGCAGTTCGTCAAGTTGAAGTACTTCAAAGGCCCTATATTTAAATGTTAAATAATACATCTTCAAATGGGAGAATGACTACCTTAAGACACTTGAGTGCTTTCCATATTTGCGTTTAAACTTTGGAGATAAACTCAGATATGCTCAAGCTCTGAAGCAATTTCCCAAAACAGTATTCGTATGGCAAAGAGATGCTCTCCCTCGGCTTGGTGCACATATACAGAGCAGTGTACTTGGAATATGGCTCAGTATTCTGAGCCAGATGCTCTGTCTAGAGTATCTGGTATTCTTTGCAGATGTGTTGTTTTGTTTTGCCTATGTTAGTATTTGGTTAGTTAGCTTTACCCTCAACTTGCCCCTTCCAGCATTCACACCTCTGTAGTCTTCTTTTATGGTTTTGTTTGGGTGCTTTGCTTTGTGTGTTTGTTTTGTTCCTGAGGCCTCTGAAACAAGACCTCCAGGGTTCTTAAGACTTCATTTGATTTTATTTTTTTTTAATTTTTGGTTTTGTTCCAGTTTTTCCAGTGGTCAAATGACATGCTTCAGTTAGCTCAGTCTGTCTCTTCTACAAACAACAAATTTGGCAACAGAGGGGTGCTTTTCGTGCTTAATGTTTGTATAAATTGTATGTTCCTCGATGTAGCTTCTAGTTTCCTGCAGAAATCTAAACAGAAAACTTATTTTCTTTAGTACTCAGCAACAGCATGGTGATGACACCATTGACTCAGGAGGTACTCAATATATCAACCCTTGCCTGCTTGAGTCTTGAACCTTTCAATGTAGGTCGTCTTCTTTTGCTCTGGGGCTGCTTTGGAGCTCAAAAAGCTGTGTTCTGTACTTTCCTTCAAGCTGACTTGGATGCCCTCTCTGCTATGCTGTGAGTAAGCATGACAATCACAAGATGCACTTTCCAGTTATGCATATCTCAGTTTCCATAGGGTATGGTTAATGTGATGGTTCAGGGTTTTTTGTGTCCCTGAACTAATGATGTTTTCTGCTTGTTGAAGAAGTAATAATACCATGTAACAGTCCCTTGGGACCTGGTCCTCTGCTCTAAGAAGACTCTTTTTCTTTATGAATACCAGTTTGGCCCTGACATTCAGACAGTTGTCTGCCCATGTCTTCCTAGCCAAAGATGTCTTCGGCGAAGTGTTAAAACACTGTTTGTTCATCAGATGCAGATCTTCGAGTGTATGTAATAAAATAATACAGCCCTTTCCCACCTACCTATTGGGAAACTTCTGTCCTGAATCTGTTGGATCTGTTTCTTTGCCCAGTACCAGTGGATGTGTTAGGACATGAGTCAAATAGTCTCAGACCATTTGGGCTTTGTGGTGTTTTTGTGGCACTGGAAACTAATGCCATCCTTCCAGCACAATAACTTCTTAAAACAGAGACGTACAGCGTAGCCCTTCATCTAAATAGTTGGCTGCCAAAAGGCAGTTTGGCTCAGTAGAGATGATCCTTTTAGGAGCATGTTGTGCAGGTGTGATTTCTTGGTCCTCCTATGGTTCACTCTGGAATGACAGCTCTTGTCCCACATACCCTCTCATGACCTGTTGAACAGTTATGAGACTTAATAACTGTCTGAGCTACCATTACATATTTTACTGCAGTGAATTTGCATTGCTGTAGACTAGGAGATGTACTCTCAAGAACATATCCTTGTATTACAGTAGTGACTGTTTCTCTGTCAGGCTTTTCCTGTGGATGTGATGAGTTTGATTAGTCTCTGCATAGAAATGGAGTTTTTTCCTTTTTTTTTTTTTTTTTGCCACTGTTAACAGGCCTTTTTTACTTGATGAGGGGGCTCATTAGAGTACTCTGAAGGCATAGGTCCTCTCTGTCTTTGAGAAGTTTACACATGCTTTCTACAACTTCAGGTAGTTTCAAATGCCTGCCAAACGTTCCTTGGTTATAAAGTGGAGCCAAGTAATGATACCACAAGATCATCATGAGCATGATAGTGCAAGACCTTCATTCTTCTGTCAGCACTTTTGACTGAATTCTGGTGCTAGGTTTTTTGATCTCTGGAAATGGTATAATTGTGGTCAGCCTGCCAGTGTCAGTGTATATAGTCTTAGTAAAGAAGACACTGCTCTGAGGTTTTCTTTGGTGAAGTGACTGTCTTCTAGGATGAATGCTGATCCACGTTACACCTCTTCATCTTGGACAGTCCCAGAATTCTAATTCTCTGGCATAAAGCTCCTTGGTGGCTATCACAATTTTGTGGTTGGAAGGTAAATTATGCCCTTTCTTTTTTGATGAAGGAAAATGGGATACTAAAATAGGTAACCTGGAGAAAATGCTGCAGGGATCATACAGATGTGGCATTGAAAGTGCCCTAGCAAGGTAAAGCAGTTATATTATGCGAGGATGCTCAAATCAGTCTGATTGCAAGGAACTTGGATCTTTTTTTATATTGCTGTAAGCAGAGTGGGAAAAGGGAGAGGCCTACCCCGTGTGTAGGACTAGAGCATTTGTTAGGAACAGTCTGGTAAGACATACAGACTGACACATACTGTCAGTGTGTAGCTCATCTTGAAGAGTAAATCTTAAGGGAGTATAACTTGTTCTTTTTCTTATTTAACAGAGGGATGTTTTAACAAAGTGAACTGCCTGGCTGTCCAGGTGAACCTATGTTCACTGATCTAGAACTCTTAAAATTCTCTTTGTATCAGTGACTTCATGAAAGGTTGTTGCAGTCTTAAGCAGCTGATGGGTTTGAAGTAGCCATTTTTGTATAACTTTACTAAAAAATATGCAACTGCCTAAACTATGCTGAACTTGGTAAAGAAAAAAACAGAAATCAAAATTAGCTGTTTTGTACTAGAAGACTGAAGACTATGAGGTGCTTAGGGGCATGGTTTAGTGGTGGGCTTGGCAGTGTTAAGTTAATGATTGGACCAGGTGATATTAAAGGTCTTCTCCAACCAAAATGATTCTATGGTTCTATCTCCAGAGTATCTATAAGCATGGAATTGCTGCTGATTGGGAGCAAATATAATGACACCTTTTCAAAGACAAGGTCAATATTGTCATATTGAGTTAATAGAGATGGATTAGCCACAATTCTGTTTCCTTCTGTTGGTTTCTGATTGCTTGCAGTTCTGCAACTCTGAAGAGGGAGTCATGCTGTTTAAGGCGTACGTGCTGAGTGAGGGAAGAAAATGAGCGTTCTGCATTATGCAAAAAATTCTTAAACATGAGTATTTGCAAGATGTGTGTGTTCAGTAAGATTTCACCTGTATGTAATCCAAGTTCGGTTGTTGTTTAATAACTTCCTTTCTTGTCATACATCTCATAATGTGAAAGTATTAATAAGGTGGATTCTGGATTTTGGATTGTGTTATGAAGTTGCATGAAATATAAACTTTGAGGGGCAAAATACAAAACAGTGTTTGGTTGTTGGTTTTGAAATTGTGGGGCGCTGCATACTTGATTTTGAGTGAAAAGTGATTTTACAATTGAATGGTGAAATACAACTTGCAGTGGCTTTTTGCCAAAGAATCACAGGGTGGTTGAGGTTGGATGGGACCTCTGGATGTCATCTGATCCAGCCCCCATACTCAAACAGGGTCACCTAGAGTCAGTTGCTCACAACCATGTCTAGTTGCCTTCTGAATAGCTTCAAGGAGGGAGATTCCATCACCTCCCTGGACCACCTGTGCCAGTGCTCAGTCACCCTCACAGTAAAAAAAGAGTGTTTCCTAATAACGTTCAGAGAGAGTCTCCTGTTTCAGGTTGTTCCCATTGCCTCTAGTCCTGTGATTGGGCTTCTTTAGGCATTTGTATACATTGATGAGATCTCGCCCAGAGTCTTCCCTTCTTGGTGGAAAAGTCCCAGCTCTCTCAGCCTTTCTTCATCTGTTCCAGCTCCTTAATCATCTTAGTGGTCCTTTGATGGACTCTCTCCAGTATGTCTATGTCTCTCTTTTCTTTTGAAAACCCACATGTAATGCGTAATAGTAAAGGCTACCAGTGGCTCCCTAGAAGAGGCATATTTAACAATGACCAACTTACATAAATGCTTCTAGTGAAACTGAATACTGTAACAACTGTATTCTGTAAGGAACAGCTAGATGTACTTGGTGGGGGTTGTAATTTGATACAAATAAATGGAGGTGTCTAACAAAGAAGTATCCAGATTTTGTGCCTTCAGCTGTCTGGTCAGGACATTCTGCAGCATCTTTTGAAGGCAAAAATCTGTGTCAATCTGTAGTTGAGTTGGAATACTTTGCTTTCAGACAGTTGGTTTTATTAATGTTCTGGGGAGTGCTGTAGTTCTCTGTACTTTTGTGTGCGGTTAAATGAGAAACTGTAAATAGTTGACATCAGTGTTTTTTCTTGATGGTCACTCTGTAACAGTCATAAGCTGGTTCCAACTGAGCTTCTGGACCATGACACTAGTATATGTGATGGCCAATCAGTGTTGATTATGAAGAAAATGCTCCCTGGATACATTTTTGTTTTTTACTAGCTAGTGCTGAGCTCCAATTTACTACTTAATTCCTTGCCAAGAACTCCACTTGGGATAACCATGTGCTTGCTGCTTCTTGGCTCTGTGCAGCCTTGAATTTCAGCAGCAGAGCACTTCTAAACTGAAAAGAAAGCAAGAGCTAAAGGATACAACTGCTTACCTATGTGGATTTGAAGTTGGGGTCTTTATAAACCTCATTACAAACATGTCTCAGAGTATTTTTAATTTATAAATGCTCATTTGTGTCTTACAGTATGAGTTTTTAATAATTAATTTAATAAGAGGAAATGACTTAAAGTTACACAATACCAATTTTTTAAACCTCCAAAATTATTTTGGGGTTTTTAAACACTGAATTTTACAAGGGACTAAAAAATACCTCAGATGTGGATTTAAGAAAGAAATAAACTAATTTTCAAATAATGTTTCAGAAATTCTTTCCTATTAAAAGCTGAAATTATTGTAAAATGTAAAAAAGGTAAAATGTAAATAGAACTGAAAATCAGAACCACCAATTATGCATAGTAAGGATTGTAACTGTTCCTCAGAAAAGCTCCTACTATTAATTCTGCATGTTTTGCAATGTTTTTACTCAGACTTCTCACTAGCAAAAGGTACCTGAGATCATAAGGGTTCCGCTGTACCACTGTATGTGTTCATACACAGCTCCCCAGTCTTTCTTGTCACTGCAGTATCCTGCAGCCTAGCTTTGTTACATAACGTGGAGACAAAGACATAATTCTGCAAATTTTGTAATTCAGCTAAATTTGCAGTTAGCTAAATGATAATTTTCATCCATTTCTTTTTATATATTAGCATTATAAATAGTTTTCTTAAATCTAGGCTTGGCTGCGTTATCTTTACTCTTTGGAGAGGTAGTAAGCAAAGAAAAGTTTCATTTTGTAGTTTTCACTTCCCTTCCTTTTCCTTCTTCCTCTTCTTCCCCCTTCCCTTCCTCCCCACTGAAGGAAAAATGAACAGCAGGATATACAAGTAGCTTTAGATTGGTCGATGCCAGGATGGAGGGGTAGGGTTTTCTGAAATCTTTTTGGTTTTGCTCTTTATTACGCTATTTTTCTTTTAGAGAAGTTACCCAAAAGGATAATCAAAGAGAAACAATAGTTGCGTCAAAAGAAAGTGGAATCCTGAAAAGTTGAATTTTATGGTTTTGTCTCAGAAGTTAGTATTTCAAGTTACTATTTGAACTAAATGAGGCCTATAACTATTTTGAACTCAGAATTTTACCCCCCCAAACCAGTCACAGTATATGTATTTTAATAAATACAGTTTAATAATATGCTGTTGGACTGTTAAATTTTTATGCCTCACGGTAGCACTGAGCACTATTTCTACTTTTAGAAGATTCCTCTCATTAGTGTAGTACATTTTCTTATATAGCACCTGTTTTAAACTCCAAATCTGAATCTACATATGTAAAACCTGACTTTTGAAATATTTGCTTTTTTGAACACTCTTCTTTAAAGGACCTATCAGGATCTCTCCCCAAAATGCTAGAAGCTTGAAGGATAAGGGAGGAACAATGTTGCATGGCCCAAACACATGTGCTTTCGTCATTAGCAAGGTACAGCATGACCTCATGTTGACCTCAAAGGTAAATCGCTAACAGGGAACAGTTATACATGCCTGTGAAAGCATCTTAGTTTTGAACATAATCAAGACAATAAATTCAGTGTGGAGAATAAAATTAGATTTACAGCTCTGTCTGCCTTTCTCTTTCTCTCTCTTGTCTCTCTCCAAGTCTCTTCTTGGGAGAATGTTGTGTTTTTTATACATGTGTGTTGCGAAATAAAATTACTTTTCTAGAGGTCATAATAAATTCCTAAATGTGGGGAACCCAAAGGATCTTGTATCCAATTTAGTCAATTGGTACATCTTACAGCGAAATGCTCTTTTTAATGGAAAGGTTTCATTTGTTGTCTAGAGTACTGTTATTGCAGCCTTCAGAAAGTGTGTCTATATTATCCTGTAGTTCTGAAATTTGTAGATCATTTAGACTTTTGGGAAAGTTTTTAAAATATCTGTACATTAATTTTTGTGTGTTATCTTAGATGGCCACACAAGCCTATGACATTTTATTTTTTCATAGAAGACTGTAAATATTCTGTAGCATTATGCGATACATCTCTGCGTATGATGGAATATGATTTAGCTAGCAGTTCTGAGCTATTTGGAGAAGAATTGCTGCCAGCATCTTGGAACTGTTAGCCATATCAGTCCCATGGGATTTGTACGATATAATGGTTTGACATTAATTTTAATTTCTTTTTTTGCTAGAATGAGAGAGCATATTCCTTCTGTGGAACCATAGAATACATGGCTCCAGATATTGTAAGAGGAGGAGATACAGGACATGATAAGGTATGTTCTGTTAAATTTTATTACTGAAAATAAACTAATACCTTAGGCAACACTACAAAAATCCCTCAAGCTGAACAATAAAGTGTGGTAGTGTCTTATTTAAACACACTTTATTTCAGGTTGTCCTAAAATAGGTTATTGCCTATATTTAAGAACATAAATATGATGTTTTTTCAGTTTTTAATCTGAAGTGAAAAAGCATATTTATAAAGGTATTGAGGCTCATTTCTATTCTGTTCAAAATTTGTTCTAAATTTGCAGTGGGACAGACGTGCAGTGTTTGCTGACACTTCCTTTAAAATTTAGTTCAGAATAGAAAAATGACGTTTTATGGCTAATTCTGATATATTTTTGAAATTATACATCAGGGAAATCTATTATCTTTCTTGAGGTATGGAGTAGATTACTAATATCATTAATGTTATAAATGTTCTCAGATTGTAAAAATTAATCCTGTTTAGCCTGAGGATCAAGTTTTGTTATGAATGAAATTGTCAGTAATTGATGGGAAAGATCAAGACAAGCATAAATTCACAGACTGTATTTGAAACAAAAAAACCTCCTGCTCCCCAAAAGCATTCTACAATATTACTAGATAAAATATTCTCATTGCTGGCTATATGAAAAGTTTTGAAGAATATTTAATGTCTGGGTTTTTTTAGGTTCAGTTCACTACTTTTTCCTGTTGGGGGTCACAGAATATATTTGATCAGTATTTGTCTTAGAACAGCTTTTTTAAGTACTGGAAAATTACATCGCCCTTCACCTCCTTTTTCTAGACTAACTGGAGTCAGTCTGACTTTTGCCTGGGAAGACTCGTTGCTCTCCTTCCCTATGCGTTCTGCTTCTCTTTTGGTCTGAATTTGCTTGTATATTTTTTTCAGGTAGGGAGCACTGTAGTGGGCACAGTCCTTCAGCTAAGAGTTGGCAGTTTGAGGCATCACAGAATTATTACCTCCCTGATTCTTCTGTTAAAATAGAATGTGCTTTGTCTTTTTGCTTAGTCATTTTCTCACACCTACTTTGTTTTCCACTATAACCTCTGCATCTTTTTCTGCTGTACTGCTTGCTAGTCATTATTAAAACTGGAATTTTACAATCTTATGAATTGAAGCTTTTTTGGGCACTCTGTTTCTTACTTTAGTCTTGCCAGTTTCAGAGCATCTCTCCAATGCCAGTCACTTTGAGTTATGATTCTGTCTCCTCAAGTGCTTACAAATTCAATATTGTGGCAGATTTAAAGAGGGATCTCTGTTCTTATCTTTGATTGGTTCTGTCTGATATTTTCTTTAGATGTAGTGCAGAGCCATGCAGTATTCTATAAGAAATAGCTTCAGAGTTTGATACCAAACATTAGCTCATAAATATGGGTGATTTTACAGCTACCTGTGCGATGGCAATTGATTACACCACAGACTCTTTGCCTTACCAATATTAGAAGGTATTTAGTGTATTTCGTACTTACCGTGTGTCTAGTAACTCAAAGATCTTATTTTTAAAAATATTAAATGAGATTGCTTTGGTGTGCTATGCTCTCATTAGTCAATCTTTTTGATTTGTAATCTCTTCTAGATAGCTGTCTTGATTGTCTAAAATATTTGCTCTAGTATTTCAGTATTTTTTAAAAAATTTGATTTCTGATTCTGCAAATCCTCCTTTTCTTTTGGAAAAACACATTCCAAGAAAAAAAAGAACAACAAACCTTCTTTGGGATACGCTTCTATGATTTTTCTCTGCTCATTGTGTATTTGTAAAGATAATTACTAACTACAGAGACTTCTTCAACTAGTTCTTCTAGACACTCTTGGCTGAATATATAAAATAGCTTTAAGAAAAAAAACTAAAATATGAGGCCAAATTATCATCATTTCACTAATGTCTTCCTGTATTGTATTAATGTTGTCAACATAAGTAAAGCAGAACTTAAATTTCATAGATTTGCAAATTTCATGGAAGTAAAACTGAATTCAAACACCTGTACTTGAATTTTGTTGAAATGACTAAACTGCTTCCTTTTCTTATTCATAGTAGCGTCTTTTCTTGTGGAAGAGAGAAATAATACGAGGTTTCAGGGATACGAATAATACGATTAGTATATGGGAAGCCAAAGATCACATGTGTTACCAGGGAATATAAGATAAAATTCCGAAGCATTTTAAGGTGTCCTGATTAACTGGGACCTGTGATCTTAAATGTGCTTTTTATAAGTTCCCTAGTTTCATTCTCAAGCTCCTAAAAGCTCAGATTCCACTACTTCTTAGCAAAGCTTAGGTTCCTCTGTTATTTTGAGTATGTTTTAGAATTCTTATCACCCCACAATGGTGAAAGTAAAAATGAATTTTGGAGTGAGGGTGCAAGGGAAGGAACTCTAGTAGTCAGTGGAAAGGGTTCAGCTTCAGAAATCAGTTGAAGCAGCTAAGTGGAGACATTTAAAAAGAAAATGAGTTTATCATAGAAAATACTGCGAATCAATACTGCAGTTGTTTATGCTTTATTGTATCAAGATTTACCTTCTTATTGATAGGTGGACTCTCTTTGCTAGTTGCTTTTCTAGGTGCATTGGTTTGTTCCTTCCTTTGTTAACAATTTTACAATGTATCATAATGTACATAATTATTGTTCTATAGGCTGTTGATTGGTGGAGTGTTGGTGTTCTTATGTATGAATTATTAACTGGAGCATCACCATTTACAGTTGATGGAGAGAAGAATTCCCAAGCAGAGATTTCTAGGTAAGACTCAAAACAGTAAAGTGTACCTGCTTGCTCATAAATTCATGTTTGTGCCGTAGTATATGTTTTGTGAGGATTTTAATCTAAAATTCAGAAAAAGTGCTACCAGGGTAACATTTTAGGTGCTTCAGTTTAACAGAATGACATCTGGAAGCAGGTAGGTTTTATTAACCCCAGCAGGTTATTGAAATAAATGAACTGACGTTTACAAAAGATCTGTTTAAACTACAGTGGAACTATACCTTTATAGATATTCAACAGTGTGGTGTGTTTACTGTGGAAAAGGAAACCAGTGAGATATGACATTATCTGTAAAAAGAATTACCACAATCAAAATATTGATATGTAACGGAACATGTATTTATCTAGAGAGATTTTGGTCAGCTCTTGCTAGATCACCTCATCAGACTAGAGGTTGAAAGTGTTAGATGACACTGATGTGAAGATGTACCCTACTCCTACCTTTTTGTCGCTGGTAATATTTATTTTATTAGTGTATAACAGGAAACAGAGCATGGTCTTTTCTAGCCATACTTGCGTATCTGAGAAGAAATAAAGATGGTACTTTTGGAAATGAAATTACATGTAAAAATGGTACAGGTTAACTTCTCCTATTGGTTTTGTTACGCTCAGTAATCTCTACAATTTAAAGGTTTGTTTTCAGTACCCAGTCCCAACTATATGACTGCATTTCAGGTGATTTCATCTGTTTTCTGTTACTTCAGTACTCCTAAGTCCCATGGTTTCTGAATCCTTTCCATTGATAGCTATGTCTGTGCTGGATGACATACTTTTTGTGTGTGCAGTTTACTATGTAATAGATGTTATATTTGTATTAAGAGTGTGGCTGAGCATATGAAAACATTGCTGTTTTGCAATGTTTGGGTTTTTTTTTCGTTTGAGTAGCCGTTGAGCTACTCACTTGAGAGCATGCCTGAAAGAAATGATCCGCCCTTTCCAACTTGCTAGCTTGTTAAACTTAGAAATTGTTTTTACCGTATTCATGGCTTTTCAGAAGTGCCTTCCTTGCATTTCTCTCTAGTGTAAGTACACTGAACTCTTTCAAGAAGTAACAGCTGAATTTCCAAAACCTGTCTTTATCCTAAGCCTGTCTGGCCTAGAAGCTGTGATCTTTATTTCCTTTTTTTTTTGGTAATTTTGTCACTGAGGAAACAATTTGCAGTTTACACTTAACGTCCTATTTTGATTGTCAATTCTTTCAATTATGACTGCAGCCTTTTCTATAAAATTTTCTGTTGAATTGGGATGCAGAGTCTAGGTAATTTTACACCTACAATTAGATTCTAAATTCTGTTAGTAACTATCTTTGATCTTTCCGGTTATATTTCCTGTCTATACTGATGAAAAACTGAATTGCAGATAACTCCATGATATATTTACGGTTGCCAGTGGTAACGAAACTACTAGTACTGGCACAGAGGTATGAGTTGGTACAAACTCCTTTCTTGACTGCAAAGCTACTCTAAGCAGAAATTATATTCCCTGACCTAAATATGCTTTAGCTTGCCAGTTGCAGCAGACTTAGACAATTCAGTTTTTTTCTTACTCTGTCACAAGCCCTGAAAGCATGGTTTCCATGGCCTTCAATTTTTCCGAGTTAAGGTAAAAAAGTCTTCTTCTAAACGAATCCAGCTTGCTCTTTTATTTTGCCTAGGTGGGAAATAATCTTAGGTATTTTTAGATAATTTTATTCCCTTGTGTGGCACAATAGCTCTCTGCTGTTAAATCTGAGCACAAAGTTTTGCTCTGAAGTACCTCTCTAACGGACAGTTTAGTTTTTCTGTCAGAAGTAGTTACTATGTGGTTTATATCTTCTTTACTTTTTCTGATGAGAGATTGCATTCAGTACTTTTATCATAACCTTTTTGACAACACTGACTTCTCTTACATGGCAAGTGCAACATCAGTAAATGGACATTTTAATTTCCCTTATGTCGCTGTCTGTCTTTGAAGACTCTTTTTGTTCACATGCTTGGTGTTACGGGTTATTAAACTTGATTTAAAAAGAATTCACAGAACTAATCAAGTACTTCTCCTTTTCTAGTGTGCCCTTTCCCCTTTCTTCTCCCTTCTTCCCAAATCTTCCTTTCATTTTTGAGAATTCTTGACTTCCATTGCTGCAGAAGTGTGAATGGGACCCATTGTGCAAAAGCATAGGCAATGTCTGGGTTTGATTACAAACCCAGTATTTTCAGTTTGACCTTGAATGATTTGTAGTGCTGACTTGAAAGACAGACAAATCCATTTTAGAGTGTTGACTTTTGAGGCTCTTGTCATATATACAGGAATTGAAAATGAACATGAAGTTTTTGGAGTATTATTTTGCTGCTGTGCAGTGGCTTAGAAAATCTTACCAGCTTTAGGTTATTAATAGACATATTTTTCCATTTTTGCACATATATACAACTGTAAAATCCCTAGAAGCATATGATATGATATTAGCATACTAATGCTAAAGCAGCCTTTATTTAGCATAGTTGGTTAGACTTTATTTAAACTTCATGGACAATGGATGAAATTTGACCATCCATCAGATGCTATGAAGGTACTTTGTCCATGATTCTGCAAGAAACGTTTTCTTGATGAACCTGTTGGGAGGAAGCATAATGGGATTCCCTTCTTTATCCTCTGCCTGTGAAGACTCCAGTGATTACTAGATATTTTAAAGGACAGAGCAGTCATTAAATCTGGAGTCCAAGAACTGTTAGATAAGAAAGTAATGATGCTTTTCTCACAGATAGCAATGAGTTAGGATATCTCTGCTACATGAAGGAAGCCATTTGATGCTAAACTTCACATGAATCACGTCACTGACTTGGCCTATAGATCGATTCAACCTTTCAGTAAAGCAGATGGTTTTAAGAAAGTCACAAGTATTGCAGCAAAGTCTCTGACTTGCCTAGAGCTGGGGATGCTCAAACCAGACTAACTGCTGAAAGCAGTATCTGGCATTAGTAGTTCTGAGATGATAGGGCATTTAGTAGAGTTTTCAAATGTGGAGGTGAAAACTCTGCTTCAGAAGCTAGTTACTTTGCCCATTAACAGGGTTAGAGTTTGGGATTCTTTTCTCTTATTCACTGAAAATTAGGATGGATTTGTATCTCTTTGGTGATGCTTATAATACAGTTCTGAGGGCCTCCATAATAGGTTTATGCTAGAACTGTTACTATGGTCTAATGTTTCTGTTGGGTAGCTGTGGTGATCCTTTCAGTTTTTCATGATCTGATTGTCTTGTACCTGGTGGAAGCAAAATAAGCACCTGCTTTCAGGCTAATGACAGTGCAGGGTGAAAGGTGGCATCCATCTCAGTATCATATATGTGGCATTCCTCAGGGATAGATGTTGGGACGAGTGCTCTGTTTAACATCTTTTTTTGACAATGTAGACAGTGGAATTGAGTGCACCCTCAAGTTTGCAGATGACACCAAGCTATGTGGTGCAGTTGATGGGAAGGGATGCCATCCAGAAGAACCTTGACAGGCTAGAGAGGAGGGCCTTTACAAACCTCATGAAGTTCAACAAGGCCAAGTACAAGGATCTGCCATGGGCTGGGGCAATCCCAAACACAAATACAGGCTGGGCAAAGAGTAGACTGAGAGAAGCCCTGCATAAGAGGACACGAGGGTGGATGAAAAACTGCATATGAGCCAGCAATGTGCACTCACAGCCTAGAAAGCCAATCATATCTGAGACTGTATCAAAAGAAGTGTGACCAGCAGGTGGAGGGAGGTGATTCTACCCCTCTATTCTGTTCTTGTGAGACCCCGGCTGGAGTACTGTGTCCAGCTCTGGGGCCCTCAACATAAGACAGACATGGACCTGTTGGAATGGGTCCAGAGGAGGCCTATGAAGATGATCAGAAGGCTGGAGCACCTCCTATGAGAACTGGCTGAGAGAGGTTTGGGGTTCTTTAGCCTGGAGGATAGAAGGCTCCAGGGAGACCTTATAGCAGCCTTCCAGTACTTAAAGGGGGGCCTACAGGAAAGCTGGGGAGGGACTCTTTATCAGGAAGTGTAGTGGTAGGATGAGAGGTAATGGTTTCAAACTGTAAGAGGGTAGACATAGATTAAAAGCTCGGAAGGAATTCTTTACTGTGAGGGTGGTGAGGCACTGGAATAGGTTGTGGAACCCCTTCCCTGAAAGTGTTCAAGGCCAGGTTGGATGGGGCTTTGAGCAACCTGAATCTAATGGAGGGTGTCACTGCCCATGGTTTGGGGGTTAGAACTAAATGACCTTCAAGGTCCCTTCCAACTAAAACAGTTCTATGATCTTTTATGTCTAAATCTTGACCAAAAGAATTGTTTGGGGTTTTTTTTCCTCTCTGTCTGTAAAAATCTTGCTTGGTTGACACCTAATGGTTACCACTTCCTAAACTTTTACATCCTCCTTCCTTGTAATTAGTTTTGTTTCTTACTGTTACTATTTTAAACAAGTTATGTAGTTATAGTTTCAAATAATCAATTGGCATTAGTTGGTTCAAGCACCTTGCCTTCAGTTAGTTTTCCATAGCTTATGCATTTGTTCTCAAAATGAACACTCAGAGGATATATTTAATAGCAATTTTTACAATATATTTTGTAGGTTGGTCAGGTTAATGCTAAAAGTTAAATTGGTCAAATTGGCCACTAAGACAAATAGCCAAATTGTTCCTGTTGTCAGTAGACATCTTCATATTCTTAATCATAAACTGGATTTTTCTCAGCTCTACAGCACATCAGAATTTTGACAAGTTTAGCTGTTTACTGAGCTAATTAATTAAAAAATAAGAAAATATCTTTCAGTTTCTGACTAACACTGGAGCTAACAGTTGCCACTTGGGATACTTAATTATTCCTTCTTACTTGTGTCACTGTTACTGGACCAGGTAAACATGAAATGTACAAGAGGACAGAGGTGGTTCAGTAAAGTTGACGCTAAAGGTCATAGCTTCTTCTCAGAAGCACAGACATCCCGGGAAAGACTTTAGCACAGCTTCCTTCCTCTGAATGCTTTGTGGGCTACTGTTATAGCCTTGAGTGACTTACACTTCAGTACAACACTTCACTAGTGTTGTACTAGTGAAACCAGACTCTTTACTTGATCGAACTACTTGATTAGTCTTCCCCAGTTTCTTCTCTCACATGTTGTGAGAGACCATATGGTCTTTCTTTTCTGGCAGCTTGCTTTCCATCCTAATTGATGTGTATACAGCTTCACATGCTTTGATTCCATGATAATTGTAAGTAGTTCTTGGAACTTCTAAAGAAATCAGCTTCATTTTTTGCTACTTCTGTAGTGTGGTTCTGTGAACCGATCCACAGCATCATGGATATTTCATAGTATTAATCAACCTCGGAAGTATTTCTGAACAAATGCCACTAGCATGTGTAAGTGCAGCTTATGTGGAATCTGCCTGTACAACATGGCAAAGTGCTGCCTTCTCTGTAGAGGGCTCTAGGAGGGTCAACAAATGGAAAATCCCTCAATATAATTGTAGCTTACTTTTTCACATAGCTAAATACCACTTTATTGTTAATTCTTCCTATAAAAGTAAGTAATTTAAAACAGTAATCTTGGGAAATTCAGGAATTACTGCTGCTGTTGCCACTGAAGTTTTCCATTAGATGGTAAAATAACGGTCTTATACCAAACTATTGCTGTCAAAATATGTATGCTAATTGTTTTGACGGATATAATCTTTATAGAGGATTCCTTCCCCCAAGAATTTAAAGAGTGGTTTCTACCCAAAGAGCAGAATGTCAAGTAATACGAAAAGTTACTGTATAAACTTGCTCAGTTACTACATCAGTAGTACAACCAATTGCTGTTCTCAGGCTGACCAAAGACATGCAGTATGTCTCTGCCATTATAAGGATGAGACTTACTAGTGTTGTTACTGCGGAAGTACTTCTTTTGGTAAGAATTTTTTGGTAATTTTGCAGTGCAGGGTTCTAGAAAAGACTTTCCACTGCTTATGTTTGTTTCACTCTCTTTTCTTATGTGAGTGTTTGTATTTGCATCAGAAGGCTGAGTCATGGGCAAGAGTCTTACTGCTAACACTTATCAGCATTACTACTACAGAGACTGATCTTCTGAGGCTGTGCAGAGAATTTGTACTAATTTGTTCTCTTTGATACCCATGTTACCCATCATCCCAATTCAGCATCGTTTTCAGAGACATTTTCAAATTTTTATCTGTCTTGGCCATTTGCAATCTCTGACATTTTGCAGACAGGAAAATGCTCTAAAATTTCTCTTTTGGGTTCTAAGGACATCCCAGAGTCTCAATGCCATTGCTTGTGAAATCAGTTTTTAAAAAATACTGACTTAAGGGGTTTTTGTCCCTTCTGAGAGCTCAAGAAGAAATTGTCCCTTTCCATGATCTTTATATACCTTTCTGATTTGCCCTTCAGAAAGGTTGATAAATACATTTCCTTGGATTGTTCTAACTTCAAGCTAAGAACACATTGTAGATTTTCTTGGCCCTCCTGTAAATCAAGTAATTTTGTAACCAAGATGTCCAGTCATCTTGTCTTAAAACAGGAAGGTTTGCTTACTTCCTTTACCCTCTTCCCCTTTCTGAAGCTGGATGATTTCTGAAGAAGCTGCATCTTCTCCACCAGTCCTACAGTGTAAGAATCCTTTTTAGTGATGTTTAAATTTGGTATTAACATCCCTAATTAAGAAATCATTTGGCAATGTTGTGTTTTCTTCTGCTTTTCTGTGAAGTGTGTCTGAAAGTTGAAGGCGAGGCTTATGGTTGCTGTTACTTCTGCCAGCAGAGTGGCTGTGTTTTAGACCTGTATTGGCATATGATCCTTACATCATTTAAAGATACAATCCATCTTGAAACTCAGACTGTATTTTCCTAGTTTATTTCAGTGTTACTTAAACCAAGAGGCTAGCTTGCTTTCTGTTTTTGTTTACTTGAAATTGGATACTACATCAATAGAAACAACCCCTGGGATATGTGCATATTGAACTTGTTTTTATCCTTCCAGGCTGGCAGGACAAGATTATTTAGGAAACAATCTGTTTGCATCTATTTTTGGAGTAATCAAAAGTTACATATTTCAAGAAAAAAAATTTCCCATGGGATAGCTGACTCTAAGGCTATGTCAGGCAGTAACTTTAAACAAAATGTAGAAATGTTCTGCAGCGATCAACTTAAGCTCTATCAGAGCCATACAGCAATTGATATTTTAGTGCTGCCACAACCTTATATAATTTTAGCCTCCTGGTTTTTCATAGCTTCAAAATCTTTCAGTCTGTTTTTAGTGAAGGCACACTAAGACCTTCATCTGTGTCATGCTTCTTGAAGTCACCACAATGAGCGTGTGCGTATAGATATAGAGACACGAAGGTGAACATGTGATATCCTTGGCTGCGTTAGACAAAGTACCAGCTGACTGGAGGAGGTGATCATTTCTCTCTACTCAGCAGTGGTGAGGCCATACCTGAAGTAGTGGGTCCAGTTCTGGGCTCCCCAGTACAAGAGAGACATGGGACATACTGGAAGGAGTTCAGCAAAGGGCCACCAAGATGGTTAAGGGACTGGAACAGATGAGGAAAGCCTGAGAGAGCTGAGTCTGTTCAACCTGGAGAAGGGAAGGCTCACGGGGATCTCATCAATATATAAACACTTGAAGGGAAGGTGCAAAGGAGGGGGAGCCAGGCTCTTTTTAAGTGGTGCCCAGTGACAGGACTAGAGACAGTGGGCACAAACTGAAACACAGAAGTTTCTCTCTGAACATCAATACTTTTTTTTTTTTTACTGTGAGAGTGACTGAGCACTGGCACAGGTTGCCCAGGGAGGTGGTAGAGTCTCCCTCCTTGGAGATATTCACAAGGCACCTGGACATGGTTTTGAGCAATGGCTCTAGGTGGCCACTAGCGAGGTTGGACTACATGACCTCCAGAGGTCCCTTGCAACCTCAACCATTCTGTGATTCTGTATGCTAAATCATTTTGTGTGTGTATTTTTTTTTTTTTTTTAAGCCTGTTGAGGGGTCCTTGGTGTGTATTTTCTGTGCCTGTTCTCTATTTTCCCTCAGGGTTACTTAGCTTCAATATCTACATTTGGAACAACTGAAGGAACACTTACCTGCCTTTTCATATAAAACTGTGGGAGCTGCACATATACGTGTTGAAATGTGATTCTACTTAGGCTGCCACAATTTTGAACTTCCACTAGCTTTCCTTAATGTCTCCTAGTTCTTGTATTGAAAGAGAAAGTGTAGCCTCTATGCACTTTCTCTTTACTGTTTGCTGTTTTGAGGGGGAATACTGTATCTAGTCCCTTTGAGTAAACTTTTCACTAAACTGGATAGTCCTAGCCTTCTCTGTAGATCTTCATGTGAAACATTCTGTATTTCCGATTGATCTTGTAACTCTTCTCTAAAACTTTTCCAGTTATAGTGCCTCCTTTGAGGGTAAGGTATGAGCAGTGCACACAATATACAAGGTGTTGGTTTTTTTCTCTTTATTTTCTAATAATTGTAACATTGGAATTTTCTGGGTTTTTAACTGCTTTAAGCATCAAATTGATGTCTTTGTGGAGCTTTCTGTTGTAGCTATGAGATTTCTTTTGAATAGTAATACTAAGATCAGTATGCATGAAATGAGGGTGGTTTTTCTTTTGTGGATTAAGTTACATAATTTACCTCCTACGGATGTTGTGTTTCATGTCCACATTTCCTCAAACGTTACTTGATTTAAAAAAACACCACCATTTGTCATCCTTCTGTCTTTGACCACAACAGAAGTTTAAGTGAAATGTTAAACACTACCATTAATATAGTAACTCTTTGATTTAACACTTAACACATTAATTACCTAATAATTATTTTGTTTGTTTTACAGGAGAATATTAAAAAGTGAACCACCTTATCCACAAGAGATGAGTGCACTGTCTAAGGATATAATTCAACGCCTTTTGATGAAAGACCCCAAGAAGAGGCTAGGTTGTGGTCCTACTGACGCTGAGGAAATCAAACAGCATCCCTTTTTCCAGGTAAAACAAACAAAATAACTCCCCAGACACCACTTACTCTGCATTAGCACCTTTGAAATGCAGTTCTGAATAAATTATCTTGTTTTGTCAGCAGAATAGCTTAGAGGGGTGTTAGTCACATGAATAATTGCATTGAAATTAGTAAGAATATCCCTCTGCTTATGTATATCAATTTTCTGCATACCCTAAGAAGAGTAGATTTTTTTAGTATAAAGTATCTGTTTCTAACAGTTACTTGAAGCAGCCCAAAGCACACTACTTAAACCAGAAGGTTTAGTGGAAAACACTTATAATATATGTTGTGTTGTTTTTTTAAAAAGAAACTTTGCCACTAACATTGTTAGTAAAATTTGAATGTTGATAGAATTCACCATTAGTGATAAATTGCCTCTCTTGTATTTTCTTTTGCCTGATTAAATCTTTAGTCTTGTTTAGTAGATTTTAATTCTGTTCAGATTTCAGTATATTAACGTTTGGTTTCAAACAATGACAAAGATTGGATTTGTGTACAACATCTGGGCTGTTCCATCCAGGGCAGTTAAAATTGTTTGTGTGCTTTCTTTGAAAAAACAAATTATGTGTTTCTGGTACTTCTGAAGCTAAATATATTTTAAATTAGTATAAATTTTGGAGTATTTAAAGTTGATAGGGTAAATTAAACCTTTCAAATATTTTCAGTGTAATTATCATAACATTCAATGTGGGCAATATCTTGGCTTTTTAACTTCTGAATTTCTTCTCACCCCTTCTGTATTTCCTTCCTCTTGTAAGAGTGTCTGACAGAGTTAAACTTCCTTTATTCGCTGTTTTGGAAGATACTTTTTTTTTTTCCCCTCATACAATGCTTTCTAATTTTGACTTCATTTCAATTCCACTCCTTTACAGTAATAGGGTCATTTTTGTATAACTACTGTATCTAAGCTTCCTACTAGCCATGCACTTAAGAAAGAATCCAGAGGCATTATGCTCTCAGGCCTCTGGAAGCTGAGATACTAATTAAGCACAGAAATCAGCAATGCAAAGTAGATGTTACTGCATGCAAGTGCTGTGGCTTACCAAACTATAAGTGTTGTTCCCTGTGAATTAGAGTAAGTAATTTAAGGGCTGTCATGCTAATTGTTTGGCTTATCTCCACTGTTAAATTTCTTTGTGGTGTTCGTTGGGGTTTTTTTGTTGGTTGGTTTTTTTGACAGAAAGCTGTCTACTTACAACTAAGAATGATACTTATTGTCTTCACCTAAGCAAATTAGTAGGGCTTAATTTGAATGTTTTCATGAGCCTGTAAAAAACAGCAAATGAAGTTAGGACTGCATGTTTCTGGACAAGTCTCTCTTTTCAGTATCTGTTCCTGTTAAATTTTCATTTGATTCAAACTTATTTTCCTGGTTTTGATTTAGAATTTGAATTGGGATGATTTAGCTGCCAAAAAAGTATCAGCTCCATTTAAACCAGTAATCAGAGATGAATTGGATGTCAGTAATTTTGCAGAAGAGTTTACAGAAATGGATCCGACATATTCTCCTGCAGCAACCCCTCAGACTTCAGAAAGAATATTTCAGGTATTTTAAGAATTCACATTAAATAATTTCTAAAACAGTTCCATGTCTATAGCTAGCTTTTTTCCCCTGCCTTCTAAGTTATTGGGGAACTAACCATGTAATTTCCAATCCCAGTTCCCAGGGCTGGTTTTTCAGTTGCAAAATATGAAACATGGAAACAGTTCTACTGCAAAGATAAAATTGCATATGTCTCCATTCCCAGCTGAATGTCCTGCTGTTCTAAAGTCAGCCTGTCCTTTACTGATTCTTCATACCATATGAATCTTGACTCCACCAGCCTGAGCTACCAGCTTCAACAGCAGCAATGTAGTTTGCCCATGTCCACATTTTGCTCTAGTTGAGGAAGTGCGAGCTGACTGCAGTTGAAAGTGGGCCTACCGTGTCCTGTAGGAATGCTGTAGTGACTAGACTACTATATCCAGACCAGTAGCAAAGCTTTCCTTACCATCTCCTCCATGCTATTAAAGAAGGATCCCTTCTTGGACTGCACAGTCTGGATGTCAAATGGGCAGAAACAGTTCACATGCAGCCATTTGGTACCAAAGCTGCAGAGGTGAACAACAGCTCAGATTGCTTTCTTTCCTTGTGCATTATTGTCCGTTTTTGAGCAGCTTAATGCTTAGTGAACAGGAATATAGCATCATATTTTGGAAGTCATTGGATTTGTAGCGACTGTAGCAAGCAGTTTTATGCATGCTGTAACACAATCTGATTCATCCTGCAGTGGTAGTGACAGCTGCTCTTGTTACAATATGCAATCGTTAATATGAAGCTTATTTCGGTTTTGTATTTAGTCTGATGTTTACATCACAACATAAAAACTCTTTTGTGCCTTAACTTAAAGGTGTTCTGGGAAGCTAGCCAATTTGAAGCAGGAGCCTATTGCAAAACTACTCAAGCTGAGCCAAATTTTTAGCATTTTTTTACCAGAATGTTTGCATTTTTATTGTTTTGTCTGTAACTGTGGAGAATCATATAACTAATACCAGGAAGATTCAGATTAGAATTTAGGAGGAAGTTTCTCACACTGAGGGTGGTGAGTCACTGGAACAGGTTGCCCAGGGAGGCTGTAGATGTCCCAACACTGGATGGGTTCAAGACCAGGTTGGATGGGGCTTTGAGCACCCATCACAAGGATGTTGGAACAGGATAATCTTTAAGGTCCCTTCCAGCTCAAGCCATTCTAAGATACGTGTTCACAAGCAATATTTACCCATCGATGAGCAAGTTACTGTTTCTGCATTATGTTATGAAAATTCTAATTTCCTTGAAAAGTTCTTCTGAAACTTGTAAAAATCTTGTATGCAGTAGTATAGCTTGTGTGCAACAATTTCAAGCCGTGCACTTTCCTGATGTCTTAATTTCACAGGGATATTCTTTCGTTGCACCTTCTATTTTGTTTAAACGCAATGCAGCTACAGTAGATCCTCTTCAGTTTTATATGGGAGATGAACGCCCTGGAACTACAACTATTGCCAGAAGTGCTATGATGAAGGTAATAATAAAATCAAGAATTGAATTAATTTGGTTAACTTGGAACTGCATGTAACTTTCAAACCAGCAATCACAAGCTAGGCTACAGGTTGCAAAGTAGTCATAATTCACTTATCTGTTCTCTGTAATGGCTTCTCAGATGATCCGAGTATATAATTTGCATGTGGTACTACTAGGTAGTTGTTGAAGTTTATTCTGAAAAATGAGATTGTCTAGTTTTCCAGAAGACTGAAGTATAGTAGTAATAGTAATTTGACTTCTGATAGTTCTTATTCAGCCAACCGTTGCAGATATTTTTTTAAGCTACTTTAATTATATCAAAATTCCTTCTATGATGCATTTGCCCAAAAATATGTATAGTTGTGTGAAGCCTTATAAGAACACATGCTATTGTGATGTCTTCAAACGAGCACATAGTGTTGTGGATAAATGTACGTGCAGCCATCTTTGATCCTGTTTGTCTGAATTTTGTATCTTAAGCAAATGTAGTAGTAATGATTTATTTAGTGATTATGTTTGTTTAATGTAACATAAGATTTACTCTTTGATTGTTAGAATAAAGTTTATGCATTTTATTAAATAGAAGTTTATATTTTATCTAAAAGAGAGCTCTTTTACAATTTTAAATGTAGATTAAAAATTCTCACAAAACTCTACTCTTTGTCTTTGACTGTGTATACTAAAAGTATTCTGCAGAACTTAATACAGACAGTTTCCTAACAGGACTCTCCATTTTATCATCATTATGAACTGGATCTGAAAGAGAAACCATTGGGAGAAGGAAGTTTTTCCATTTGTCGAAAGTGCTTACACAAGAAAACTAGCCAAGAGTATGCAGTAAAAATAATTAGCAAAAGGTACAAATATTTTGTAAGACAAAAATATTTTCTTTGCTTACCAACACCGATGGATTAGAACAATGTTTGCTACATTTTTGGAAGTGGAAAAATTACTTTAATTTCCTATTTGAAGGATCTACAGATGCTTGTAGTAACCTTATGACCCTTAAAAGATTCTGAGAATCTTTAGAAACAAAATGTTGTTCTTGTTGGGGAGGCACAAGAAGAAACCTAGTGAGTACTTTTTTGGTTCCTAGTTGTATTCTACCCTAACTTCCCCTTATTTTTCCCCGTAGTAAGATACAAGGCTCTCCTATCTTTAGACCTAAGTGAATGGAATGTAGGCTTATGCTAGCTCCTATTCCTAAGCAGCCCAAATTGATTGCCTAGTACATAGCTTTTAAGTAGGATCTGTAGTGTGGGTTGCCTCAGATCTAATTAAGTGTGTATGTATATAAAATGGAGTTAGACTATGGAGTTCTAAATTGCATCTTATTTCCTGCATGTGCTGAAGAGAACACCACAATGGAGGCAGCTAACTTGCTTTGTACATGAGGACCATCTGGTCTTCTACCAGAATAGATACTGCTGGCAGTTTCTGCCCAGAGGAAAATAAAGATAAGGGATTATTTGAGGGGTGGATTTTTAACTTCATTTTGCGGTGCTCGTTAGTGAATATGTCCCTAGTGTGTTGTACAGTGCTGGCAGGAAAGGGAAGTTCAGCGATGTTCTGCTATCAGAATGAGAGTTCAGTAATCTCTCTCCGAGACATTTGGCTGTACCTCTGTATTTCCAGACTCTAGAATTAACTGTCCACCAGACTTGAGTGTTTCATCACATACTTTTTCAATAGGATAAGTTCAAGGATGAGACAGCTAAATACTGGTTTCTGAGTCAGTTTTCCAAGGTCTGCTATGATTAATGGAGGCCTACTCAAAGCTGTTGGTGGAGCATACAGAGACTCGAATGATCAGGCGCTAGCAGTGGGATTCAGTAACTTAAACCTAGGCATCTGCGTAGTGCTGTTTTAGCATCTGTTGGCATCCTTTCCATCTTCCAGTTCTTATCAGTCTTGTGACTATTCCTTTTTATGTAGATATCTTTATGGCTGATGTCTTACAGATTCCCCTGTGCTTAGGCCACAGAATTCTACTCTAGATATGTGTTTTGCGGTGAACTAGTTCACCCTGTAAGATTAATTAACTAGAATTTCACTCATTATAATGAGACCTTAGACAAGTAGTATGCAATGGACACCTACATTGGATATTTTAATCTGAGAATCTCTGTGTTGTGTCTACATTCAACATTTTTTTCTGTGGTTCATGCAGAGCTGCAGGTCAGTACTCTGATCTCATCTTAAGCTAACGGATTTTTTTTGTTTCTGGATAACAATGTATCCAGTATTGACTTTTCCCATAGAACGAAACTTTTAGGAATTATGTCCCTAAATGATACTACTCAGGTTCTTTCACTGTTTCTCCTTCATTTTGGTGGACCAGACTAAACTAAGGTTCAAAGTAAGCTGTACAGAGAGATTTGTTTTGTTTTAGGATTGCAGCCTGTGAGGAGACTCAGAGCATGTTTGTTTAATGCTTAGAGGTAGCAGGAACTCCACACTCCAAATAGCTGGACACAAACCAGCCTTGCATAGGAAACTGTTAAACTGGAAATAATATTGCTCAGAGGGCCATGCTAGTAACTGTTGATCAAAGGAAAAGTATAATAGGTTTCTAGTAACTTCTTTAACTCAAAGACAGTTTTTCACTCCTACCCATCAAAGGTACCAAAAAGGTGATTCCTACATCTAGGCAAACGTTTTCATGATACTTGAGGTGAAAGCTTAAATCAGGAGTTCCTCTGTGGTCTTACTTTGTTAATAGTGCTGGACCTGCCTCCATACAACAGTTTGAGATTTATCTGTGTCTGAAGGCCAGTGAAACAGTAGAGTCTTGTAAACTTGCTTCAATTACTGTTTTAGAGCTTCCCATTTGTTTTTCTTGATACTGTTTAAAATCTGAGATGGTAACTGGTTATAGAGCAGACATACTCAGAAAAGTCCATGCACAAGTTTCAGAGGTTTATGTTGATACTGAGCCTTCTTCATCTGTTTCCTAGGTCCATCTTCTCCTGATAGTAGTTTAGTTGGGAAAGACTATCTGCATAAGACTTTTTAATCTTTTAAGGACATGAAATCACTTTCAATTTAAGCAACATCATCAGCAGAGATGCAGGTGGAACAGCTTAGTTTACTTGCTGGAAGACCAGAATTACCTTGCATAAAATCCTCATCACATTTCTGGTCCTAACTAGAAAAAAAATGGCAACCAAAAATTAAGAACATGTGTGGTGAGAGAGATTCTACCTGTGTTATCCCTAAGGTTATTCTCTAAGTCAGTACAGGATTAGCCTTTACTGGAGAGAGTTCTAGCAAAAATTTTCAGGCAGTATTTGCACCAAATGAATCAACATACATATTTAGTGGAAAACAAAATGTACTGCTCTGTCCGCATTCGCACAGATTTTATAACATTCACTCTTTTCACTTTCTTTGGCTATAGATTTTAGTACTTGAAAGAGAACTTGCGTGAGGACTTTTGCTCTGGAGCTAGTCTCTTACATCTTCCATTTCAGATTTTTGCAATGGCCTGTTTAGGGATTCATTTATATAACACAATACTCACACAGTGATGAAGTTAGTCGTTTCTAGTAGGAGCTCATAGTTTCCATACAGCTTTGGAAGTACTTATCTCCTGTAAGAATAGAAAAGGATTGGGCCAATAATTTGAGTCTTCAAGATAAAGCTGAACTAACAAATATTTGTAGGAACAGAGGTGAAGTCAAATTGCCCTGGACTAAGGGAAAGGTTTGTTTTAGAGAGAAACTATTCTATAATACCATTTCAGCTTTTACTGTAGCAAGTTGCAATTGCACCAAAAATTATTAGATTTGGGTGTGGTTTTTTAATGTTGTAACTTGCAGGGTTATTAAAGTAAAAAGAAATAGGTTTAATACTTTGAATGTGCAGTTTGCTCAGTAAAATTGGTACAAAATGATTGCTCAATTTTTCCAGAATGGAAGCCAACACCCAGAGAGAAATAACAGCTCTGAAACTCTGCGAAGGACACCCGAATGTAGTGAAGTTACATGAAGTTTATCATGACCAGGTATTTTGAAGAAACTATAATCAGCACTTGTCAAACAAATTGCTGTGTGTTTTCCCAAGAACTTTTAGGAGTCAAGCATACTGTTACTGTAGAGGCAACTTTGTTCCTAGAGCTGTTGTCTAGTCAGTATAGAAAATGAAGCAGAATTTCTGCATTCAAGGGACCTTGCAGTTAACTCTTGCGAATCAAAAAAGTATTTGGAAGAATTAGTCCTGGATTCTATTGCTGGTTCTGTCCTTGGTCTACTTTGTTATCATACAGTATATTCATGGCCCGGTTTCTGTGTCTGATACTGAGGTACCTCATGACTTTCCCTCACGTCGTTGTGAATCTTAAAAGAATATTTGTGAAACAATATTGAAATCTTATGTATGAAGATTATACATCTAGCATTTTTTTTCTTACATATTAGTAACTTAATGGAGGTAACAAAGTAGTTTGCTAAATTACCAAATGTGAAAGTAGAGCCTCTATCTGCAAATTTATTGAGATTGGTTTAGGGTTTATTTAGAGACCTTAGTCGTCTTTTTCCTTGGTGTGATGCAAGCTCTGTAGCATGTAATAAGCCGTAATTTGATCTGACTTGGAGGTTGGCCCTTGTTTGAGATAGGGGTTTGGACCACATGTCCTCCAGCGGTCCCTACCAATCTAAACTACTCTGATTCTAGTCTATGATTTTGTAATGGAACATGGACTCCTTTGCCTTGCCGTGTGTCCCATTCTGTCACTATTGTGCTGTTTATAAAAGGACCAGCAGCGTGCTCATGTTGAGCATGTCTAAAATGAGCTGAGAGGATGAAAAACCTGTACTGTAATCTTTAATGATAAGGAAGTCTTTTTTTGGTTTTGCATTTATCTGCTTTTTTCACTGTCCTTTGTATAACATGACTATACTCAGGAACATCTAAAAAAAAAAAAAAATGTTCTTCAGATTGCTCTACAACTGAATACACTATTCTGAAACAGCCAAACCATTGTGGTTTTAGTTGTTCCTGGTAGCTCCCAGGTGTTACTTTCCAGATAACTCATATACAATATTGTGAAGACCAGAACTGATCAAAATTTTCTAGTTTTGACGTAACTGTGGTTTGTCTTAAAATAAAGAAGTTCCAATTTTTATATCTGATATCAGTCAGATAAAATTCTACGTTAGTAAACCAACTATAGACTATTGGAATGCAAGCTGTTTTGGTGAGTCAGAAGTTTTCTAGCAGAGAAAAATCTCTTTATCCTTTCTGAAGCTCTTGTCACCTATTCCCAAAATGCCAAAAATTTGCAGGAGGGGGGTATATTACAAGCACTACTAGCAATGTGACTAGTAGGCACCTTGTTTGTTCTAAGAAGTGTTACTGCTTTGTCTGCATTTCTCTGGTTATGTTCCTTGATATCTAAATACTGTGCACCTTCTGTTCCTGACTATTTCTTTGAATTTCATTTTTTGACCTCTTCCAGACTTCGTTTCTTTGCTTGCAAATATTACTTTTGTCAGTGTCATTCAAGGAAAGGAAATGCTAGAAGCCATCACATGCCTACATCCGTGGCCTTTTGAGAATGCTAACTTCACTTTCCTGTGCTGTTTGTTTACTGGCAAGACATTTGAATTGCAGTTCACTGCATGACAGTGTTGTTTTATAATCAAGGAAGTCACTGCTTATTGACTGGCTGGAAAAGAACAACCATCTGAACAACCATTACTGTTTTAATTTTTAAAAATACTCTTTAGTGTTTGAGAAGGTATCTAATCTAATGATAGAGTAGCTTTGGCTACTACTCTGTAGGGGAGGAAATCAAAAGAAATTCTAGATCTTTGATTTCACAATAAAGTTTCAGGGTGCTTTTAAAGAATTTGGTAACATTAAATGGCTAACTCCTTATGTGTATTAACAGAAATGTATCCCTACATCAGAGCAGGCTTAAACAGCAAAAGTCTAGCTTCTTCCAGCTTTGTTAGCCTAAAGAAACATTTTATCTCCATACAAATTTATCTGTTTACATGGTGGCATCACATTTTTAAGTATGAATGCACATGCGGAAGACGTCAACATTGATGGGAAAGATTGATGGGAAAAATGTCATCTGAGATGCCGTTTGGTGCTTCTTATTGGCCTTCTGAATTGCTATGAGCAACAGTTTTATTTCTTTGAGCTTTAAGAACCTATTGGAATAGGACCTAGCTCCTGAATGAATGTTGGTTTGTAATGTTAAATTTCTAACATGCTGTGTTTTTCTTTGTTTCAGCTTCACACATTTCTAGTAATGGAGTTGCTAAAGGGAGGAGAATTGCTTGAACGTATTCAGAAGAAGAAACATTTCAGTGAGACTGAAG
>VZZY01004232.1:32005-52410 GCA_013400335.1 Eurystomus gularis
TGTTTCAGCAGTGAGCCATATGCACGATGTAGGAGTAGTCCATAGAGATCTGAAACCTGAGGTACAGTGGCTTGCTTTGTTTATGCAACACGTTTAGACGTTGTTTTATTAAATATCTGGAATGTGATGTATTTCTGTTTCTCCAGCTTTTATTATAGATTTTTCTACTTCTATATTATTTAGTAAAATGTTATCACTTTTATTTAGCAAATTCTGTAGATATTTTTCTGTTTACAGGGAAAAGTCACTGTTAGGAAGCATTTTTAGTTTTGTAAGCATTTTACACTCTAACTTGTTCCAAAGCATTCTTTGCCTATTTGGGGACAGTTTTTACTGGTGGTGAGTGTATATTTATTGTATGAAACAGTTAACAGGCAGAGCTGGTTTGCTTGGGTACTTTGCCTGTACATTTCCACCTTTTGTTTGATCTTAATTCCATTGGTGGGGCTTCTTTTGGAAGTAGCTGCCGGCGTTCATTTACTGTCTTCTGTCCCAGTTAAACACAAAATGGTTCCACTAGCTAGCGCAGGCAGCTAATAAAGATCTGTGATTTTAGTTTGGCGAGTTTAGTAGTTTCCCAAAAGAAACAGTTATTTAATATGTTTCTCAATAACTACTTGTTCTGGTAATTTTATTGTGCAGTAACATGTTGCCTTCCAGACAACTCATTTTATTACAGTAAGGTTGACCACTGGCTTTGTTCTGCTTCATGGAGCCAATACGTGCTTGTTTTATTTTGCCAACAATGGACTTGAATGTTCATGTCTTAGTTTTCTTTATCCCAGGAATAGTGTAGATTGATGTTAGTTCATCCAGTAAGGATGTTACATTTTACTGGTAATTACAGTCATTGTACCTCAGAAAATAGCTACTCCTTTTGTATCTGGAGTTCAAAATGATCCATCATTCCTACAGATCTTCTTATCCTTTTGTGACATACATTCTAGTATATTATAAAGTTCTTTTATAGTCATTCCAATACAACAGGTAAAGAAGTATGCTAGGTGCTGGTATTAAATCAGTCCAAAATATGTGCATTTGAAAATATCTCTGTACTGAGGTCTCTGTAATAAATAGTTAAATGAAGAGGGGGATATTGTGAAATTCTAATGTGTCATTTGAGTATGTGACTCTTGGAAAAAGTTTTTGTGCTGATATCAAGAAGAGAAAACGGCTTTTGAAACAAGTCATTATTAAAAGGACAAAACCCAGAAATCCCTTCTCTCTTGCTATTCTTGTCATTTTAGTCTTATTACCATCTTGAACATAAAGGCCAGATTCTGTAAAACAGAGCTTCAGCTGCATGGTAAATTAGGCAGTCTTCAATCCTCCATCATGTTCAAGACGAGAAGTCTGTGAAGTCCAAGTAATAATGGGTTAGCAAACAGCTTGCAGAATGCAGTGACTCCACAGAGTTGGACTTAAACAGCCTGTCTCCTTCCTGCTTGTTGTTTTGAAAGTTACTATTTTAGGTTCAGACATGAATTTAGTATGGGATTTGCAGGCTTCCCAGTATAGATGTGGTTAGTGCACCTTTCTGTAAAAAGATACATAGGACATGCTCTTGCTTTTCTAATAATTCCAGTCAAATCTGTTTGATGTTCAACTTTGATATCTAATGTGATACTGATACATCTGTTTTTAAAAATATGGCTCATTATATGTCACTAAGGAAGAGGCTTTTTTAATTGCATAGATTGGAAGACTCTTCTGTTTAAGCAATAGTAGTTAGATCATATATATAACTCTGCAAAACAGAGGAAAAGTACTGGATAGAAAATAGAGAATTCACAGAAATAAAGAATACATGTAGCCTATGTGACCATTTGGAGCCTCCCAGTAGAGGATTTGGGAACTGTGTTTCTGTGAAGTGATCAGAAATCTGTAAACGTACCAAGGCAGAGATAATGTTGTTTATATATCCTGAAAACATATGCAAAATATAGATTTAAGTGTGGGGTTTTGTGAAACACGCCTTATTTACCTAATCAACAAGGTAGTCTGAACCCAACTGAGGACATTTGGACGGTACCTTATTTCTGTACATAACTACTTTCATTTTTGTCTTAAGAAAGGAGGTCTTTTCAAACTAATGTTACTGGGGTCCTTTATTTGCTTGTTGGCTATATAACATCACCATAGACAAAAAGATGATTGTATTAGTCACCTATTGTCATTAATATAATGTTTTTGCTGAAATTAGGCTTCCTTCAGATCCATTTTATGCAGCATTTTAATATGGAAACCAGACTGTTCTGATTTGTGCATTAAGCTGTAACAGCAGTACAGAATGCAAAACTACTGCTTTGTAGCAGCTCTCAGGTTCTCCTTATTGATTTGCTTGCAGTCTAACAATCTTTTTTTTTTTTTACCTTTCTTGCTGAGTTTGAAGTTAATGACTTTGAGTCGTTCACCTTTTTGTATTACAAAATCACATAGAGCTATAGGATTTCTAATATTGAGACTTTCTAGCATTGCATAGATTGATTAAACAACAAAGGCAACTGCAAATCTTTGCTCTCCTTCTCAGAAGATCAAGGGAGGAGTAGAAATAGTTTATAATTCATCTTGGCCTCAGCCAGTTCTAAGAAGTTGGCTTCACTCTTTTTTGACAAATATACTGAGGGAAAAGAAGAACAGATGATCTTTAATGTTCTTCCAGACTGATAACGACTTTTCTGTCTTCAACTCCGAGGTGCCTCATTCCAGTCTGTAAAGCTGCAGTTCTCAGGAACTACTGTACCAAAGTTTCTTCACCTTGGTGTAAGGACTAGGCCATTGGTTTGATGTTGGACTGCTATGTGACCTTCAGTGCTTGAATGTCATTCATCCCATGTCTCTTCCAGAAAGTATATTTATACTGACTTTGAGATCCATGCCAGACAGCAGTTGGTACAACTACTGAGCTATTGATGCACTTCCTAGTCCACTGTTCTTCTATTTAACTTTTTTTCTTTTTGCATTATTGCACTCATGGCAATGTGGCTTTAGTGTGTAATCACTTGAGGACCAAAGACTATTCAGTCACAACACAAGACCTGCAACAAGAGCTCCACACACAAGAAAGCTGTCATTTGCAGCCTACCAAAGGAAATGGAAGCTTAAGAAAATTTACTTCTGTTTAAGGAAGGCAGTTCTGCATTTATGTTGATGTCTGCTGTTTTTCTTGTCAATGTTCCTCAAATTATTTTCCCACTTTTCTATGCTAAATACCCATTTTCATTAATAATTTCAGACAGAACTATCCTCACTTGCAGGTATGTAGGAGACGGATAAACGTCACATTTTCTTACATTCTAGAGAACTGTTGTTTCTACTTTTCCATTTTTTTTCCTCAGTGTATCCATTTTCTCTTTTCTCTAGATAATGGGAAGTTTTCTGTAGTAATAAATGTAGGGGGAAAAAAAGCCTGTTAAGTATTCTAACCAATTTTCTACCCAGTGCTGGTATTGATTTTGTCTTTGCTTTTCAGAATTTATTGTTTACAGATGAAACTGATAATTCAGAAATAAAAATAATTGATTTTGGCTTTGCTCGTTTAAAACCACCTGATAATCAGCCTCTTAAGACTCCATGTTTTACTCTTCATTATGCTGCCCCAGAGCTCTTGAATCACAATGGTTATGACGAATCTTGTGATCTGTGGAGTTTGGGGGTCATTTTGGTGAGTGATTGAAGTTTTTAATTGTAACTTTATTCTGTTTTTACTTTTTGCTAAAACGCAGAAGACTTGACAGAATTTCAGACTCGGATATGGCAGATGCTAAATTCAATTAAGGTGAAAATACTGCTGCACAAATAATGGGTTCCAAAGACAGACGTTTTCCAGGGGTGGGCATTTTCTCTTCTTAAGCAGTAAATTAAATGCAACATTTATGGGAATGTAAAAAAAACTTGATACAATCTGGATTTTAAAAAGACAGGAGTTTTTACAGGCATCTATATAATCTTCCTTCAGCTTCAATTCAGAGAAGCCTGCTTTCTGATTTACCAAAAAATTATTTCAAAGGCTCTAAACTGGATAGAAACACCATTGTGTTTTATTTGTAGTTTCCTGAAACACCTGAAAGTTTTTTAACAAAAAAATTCCAGACAAAGTCTTGCATATTTTAAATTTTCTGTAGCCTTGAAGTTACACTAGTCAAAGTTGGTGACGCTATACAGCACTCCATATTTAGTAATAGGGTTATTAATCAATATAGTATGTTTATTAATACTGCTTTTGTTCTCACGACAGTATACAATGCTATCAGGACAGGTACCATTTCAGTCGCAAGACAAAAGTTTAACATGTACCAGTGCATTGGAAATTATGAAGAAAATAAAAAAAGGAGAATTTTCCTTTGAAGGAGAAGCTTGGAAAAATGTTTCTGAAGAGGCCAAAGAGTTAATTCGAGGTATGTATTCACAAATATTTCATGTGTCTTATTTTTGTCTGAAAGGTAACGTTTGGAGAACTATGGAATAGCTGGATGCAGTGATCAACATCAGGGTGCCTTACCTGGCAGAGTAGTATCCACTGCTTGAGCTGTCTGCTGGCCCCTAATACAAGTTAAGGGTAAAGGCTGACACTTCAGAATGGTTTTATGAATTGCTTGCGTGCACATTAGAGAGCTTTCTGATGTCGTGAGATGCTGATAGGAGGTTACTGGGTTTAGAAGTAGCTGAAGAGCTTTCAGAAGTGAAGTCACTCTTTTAAAACATATTTAAAAGCAGCGTTTTTATTTTATGTTGGTTTTGTTTTTGTAAAAACACCAGGTTATGAGATACATGTTTGAAAAGCTGAGCTTTTGCAGAAAATTAATTTATTTTTATAATCCTTTCCTCAGGCTGTTTTTGAATGCATGTACCAAGATTACTGTATTTCTGAGCTGCTTCATTCACATTTGCTATGCTTTGATTCCCCTTAAGTGTTTGAGCATCTAATTATGTTTTCAGCACAAAGTAGACAGCAGTTTTAGTTCTACTAAGATAGAGTTTGAATTTCTGTAGAAGCAGGCTTGTAAGGAATTTTTTCTGCCAAAAATGTAGGCATCTCCAGATTCAGACTTCAGTGGATCATGCAGAGAATCTGAGGCTTACTCACTTGAACTTTATGCTACATAGGTTTTTAAGTGAAGAAATCATTTGGTAGTTCTGAGTTAGGGACGAAAGATGTGAGTTATCAAACAGCTGAATAGCAATTTCTTGCATTTAATGATTCTTCTGGAGAGGATGGTAGCATAGCGTTATGTGAGCCTTATCTAGGATAAATATTGCTGTTACTTACCAAAGCAATGCATGAGATTCTTTTAAGAAATTTGCATTTTCTATTTAAAGAAGATAAATATGTTATATTCTCTTAAATTGTGAGCTGTTTCTTTTAGGACTTCTAACAGTGGATCCAAATAAAAGAATTAAAATGTCCAGCCTGAGGTACAATGAATGGCTGCAGGATGGCAGCCAGCTGTCATCCAACCCTCTCATGACTCCTGATAACTTGGGCTCTTCAGGGGCTGCTGTGCATACATATGTCAAAGCCACTTTTCATGTAAGTTACAAGAAATCTTATGTGCTATATTTTGTTATGTGTTAATCTAGATTTTTTAAAATGTTTTCTTCATAATTAAAAATGTTTGTCCTTGTAGTTCAGGGATTGCTTATAGCTGCAGATTTTTCCTCAATACCTAACATCTGTGATTGAGCACAGTGAAACATGAATGTTGAGGCAACAATAAATTTCTTGAAGACACTTATACTGATACGGTTTTGTGGACTGAGAGACAGCTGGTCGTGAAATAGTTGTTATAAATATTCTGTTTCTTAGTGTAAAATTTCTGGAACATATCTAGTCCATGTTTTAGTATTATGGATGCTTTGATTTAAATGGACATGCTTGTCTACCACTGTATATTTGCCGAAAACGTTTGAACTGTGACTGTATTATACAGTGTTGATTGTCAGGATTCCTTCTACAGAGAATAAACTGAAATTGAGCAGGTTTATTCTGAAATACTTGTAGATGCTTAGTATCAAGAAGGGAGAAAGAAAAGAATTGTTATGTGGAGAGGTCCTGATAATGTAACATAACTTGGGCCGAAAGAAAAGGAGTAATTTAAGTAAGCGTAGTTTCTGAAAATGTAGTCTTAAATAGGTTTAAGGCTTAATAAAAAAGACTTCTAAATTAAAAAGAAGGGGAAGATGCCAATTGATAATGCTATGTATTGGCTCTTAAATACATGTAAAGGCTGGTAAATTCTTGTTACAGCTACAATAAGAATTAGTAGAGATCTTTCAAGAGTTTAGTTTACCTTAAGACTTACCATAGAACATTCATAATAAGATACAAGCCACAAAATGTCTTAAACTGCTTGAAAAGCTTAGAATTACCTTTTATTTTTAAACAGGCCTTTAACAAGTACAAAAGGGAAGGATTTTGTCTCCAGAATGTTGACAAGGCACCTCTTGCAAAGAGAAGGAAAATGAAAAAAACAAGTACAAGCACAGAGACACGTAGCAGCTCCAGTGAAAGTTCACATTCTTCTTCCTCTCATTCTCATGGTAAAAGTACACCTACAAAGACACTGCAGCCAACAAACCCTACAGACAGCAATAACCCAGAAACTATCTTCCAGTTCTCTGACTGAAAAGTGGAGAATACCTTGTCTTGAAGATTCAAGTGGTTATGAACTTGGTAGTACCTATATTGTCTTCTCCCACCGTTCCTCCCTGTGGCTTACATGCTACAGGAATATGTCTGTCGCTTTAAAAATGTACTTCAATCATACCTTTTTAGCTTTATATTTCAATACGTGTCTTTTTAGCATTAAGTTTGGCATCACTGGATATGGTATAATATTATTATACAACCAGTATCGTATTCTCTTAGGGCTGAATTACTAGTGTGCAGTCAAGCTCAAAGTAAGGAGCTATGCTGCTTGTGGTACAGCTTGGAGGAAGACTGTTTCTCAGTGTCAGAATCTTCCTCTCAGTTTCTTCCCTACTGTTCTGAGAAAGGAAAGCTTTGTAACATGTATAAAGCTCTTGGATCATCTGTTTTTACACCACTCTGTGAAGAATGTCCTAGAATTTGATTCTTCATGCATGTAAAGAATCATTGGTACAATGCACCAAAGCAGTACAGTACTTTAAGGCCTTTCAAATTTGTGGTTACATTTTATCCCATTTATCTGAATTTTAAGAGCAAAATGAAGCATTATAGAACTCTTGTCTTGTTTTAAAAAGTAACTCCATGTATTTTGTTCTAAACAACTGGGAGTATAAGTCTTAGGAGTTTTTTTTAATTTATTTAAGTTTTTAAAAAACATCTAGGCTAAAAGATGCCTGATAGGGTGAGGTGTCTAGTACTGTGATATAATAATTTTTATTTCTACTTTTTGAAGTTACTGACTTTTAAAACATTTTACAGATTCTAAAACGTAATGCTATAAAAGAGTGAAATTTCATATTGGATGCTTTGGAAAATGGTCACATGTTAAAATACCTATTTCAATAATTAATTATAATTTATATTTTCTTTTTATATTTACACAATAACTTTAAAATACTAAGATTTTTTTAAAGATGCAAAAACTCCAGTTTCAACATTTGTAATTATAGGGTCCATACAAAACGTATACCAAGTTATTTGAATTTTGCATTGTGCAAATATGGCAGTTTAATAGTTACTGTAAAATATTAGAATATATGGTGGGTTTTTTGCACTTTATAACATCTAAAGCAGATGTTTTATAGTAAAGTGCTCTCAGATCTCTCTTCCTACAAGGTGCTGAGCACTATTTTACCGGGTTGAATGACCTGAAATCCCACATACTTGGTGGTTGTGGTCATTGCGAAGGAGAATTCTGTACTTTGCAGGAGTGAATCCCTGTATATTAATCACTGGTTTTTTTCATTCCTTACTTTAAACTGCGAAGCTCTTTCTATCTTGCTTTTACATGGTATATAACAAATACTAGACCTGGGCACCTTGTGTAGTGTAGATGTTAACAACTTATGCACTGGGAATACTAAAGGGAAATTATATTGAACACTGTGCTTCACAACTTGTTCACTGTGGTGTTCTGCAGTGAAGTATTTCCTACTGTGATAGTATAGTATGTACATAACTGTTTGGAATCATAAATGTGACTTACAGAAACATCAGCATAAACTTTTAAATCAGTATATTTTATAAATTTATGGAGAGCTCTTTTATTGCTCATATTCTCAATGACCAGGGGCAACTTAAGTGCAAAAGATGACTCCAGTTTCGCAAATGCTTACATGTGTAAGCTTCAGCTTCCACTGAAGTCAGAGAGACGCGTTGTGTAAAGTGGATCATATGCCTAAATTTGTGTGATGGAAGACTAATTGACTAGGGGATTTTGTTGACAGCTTGCCCTAATTTAAAGTAACCTTAATCCAAACCCTATGCAAAAAAAGGTTATAGAAATTGTTTATATTAGCGGTTTTATTTATAGAATTATATCAGATATCAGTATTGACAAATACAATACATCCGTGTTTACAGGGATTGTGTGTATCAATACAAGGCTTTGACGCCCAGCGTGTTTGTTCTTTGTTTCTTTAATATAAATAATGGCATTCTGAGGTTTTGGAATTGCTCATGTGAAATAGTTTACTACTTTCTTGATGTGAATGTCAACAGTAATTGCAGCATTAATTTCAGGTTGATGTGAATATTGAGATTTGCACTGTTTATGTAGAAGTAGTGTATTTAAAGATCAGTATATGTGCTAATAACACAACCAATTTTAAGTGGCCGATGTTAAAATATTGAAAAATAATTGTCAATGTAATATATTCAGGTTTGCTTTCTGAATGCTCTCTTTGGAAGTAATCTCAATAGTGAACATGGCTCATTTGTAAAAGAATACTTTCCCTCTTCCCAATAAACTTGCTGTAAATACAACTAACAATCCACCATTAATACTTGTTATGCAGACAGTACAAGTGAACTGAGAGGCTAGAGAACAGGCTGCTTGTAAAGTTTGCACTTTGAGGAGTTCTTGGAACTTGTTATCCTCAGGGTGAGGACAAAAAGCAATTTTTGGTTTGGTATCATTTAAGTGTAAGAAACTTTTGGATACCAGGTGGATTTGGAATACTGTGACCTAGCTGAAATGACTTCTTAAAGGCAGGAACACAGTACAGTTGTTTCCCTGTTGGGAAATATAAATTGTTGCTTGTCAAACTGATGAAACAAGAAAAAGAATGCTTGCACAAGATAGTAAATGCTAGAGATAACGGCTGTATTGTCAGAGCTTTTTTCACACAGGTTTTGAGAGTCTGTTGCGAGACTAAATTTATTAGGATGAGAACTTGTATCAAAGACAACTTTTTATTAGAATTAGAACTTGTATCAAAGACAACTTTTATAGATGAATATTTCTATGTATCCTTTGTGCACTAAAAGTAGTTATTAAATAAAAATTTAAAACCAAGGTAATTCTTTTTAGCAGGGCTAAGTACATTTAGGTGGCACCTTGCATTTGCTTTGAATCAGTGATCTGGAGTAGCTGACATGTTTATTACCTCTGATTTTTTGCTGCCTGCAGGTAACAGAGCTTTTGAGGAGTTGTGTTTGACCCTAAGCTGTCTGAATTTTTAGATTAGCATCTTTACATGAACAACTGCTGATCTCCAGTTACTTTGATAAAACTGAGTTTCAAACCAGGCAGCTCAAGAGCAGGTTCATTTGTTCCAATGTCCCTGCAGGTGACTAATTGCTCTTGGCAGAGCAATGTCGTCTCGGCTTCATCTGTTGCCAAGCCTGGCACTCGAGGTCATATGAAAAACCATGGGCCAAATTTTTTGTACTCATACCGCTATTTCAAATCTGAAGCATACAAGCCAATCTTCATTAGTACTATAAATACTTTATACTGCCTTGATAAAGAGTTGTTAGACTGTAAATTATGTGTTTATACTTGCGTTGTTTCCTTCACAGTACTGCTATGCATCGAGCAACTCTAATGTCTAGTCATGATACCTCTGTGCTGTCAGAAATGTAATGCAGTCAGCAATAGTGTGGGTAGGATTGTTTGAAAAGTCACATTTATTATTAGTAAAGATTTAAATAACTAGTGTAGTTATTAATCTGATCTTTAATCAATATTCTGTAAAGCTATTTCTTTTAATACTTTTAGAAACACAAATAATAGTAATTAAGAGTTAATTCTACTAAAAGATTTAGAGGAGAACAAAGGAAGTTACATGACTTACTGTTCCTCTGGCTTAGTGGAATTTCTGCACTTTTATATAAGCAAAAGCAACTGAAGCACTTACTGTTTCTTAATGGAAGGCTCAGTGCATTTGGCATATGTATTGTTTACTGCTATGAAAAAACTTTATTAAAATGCTTCATTAAACACTTTTGGGGGGCTGGTAACACAAAAATACAGCATTGCATCAGAATGGATTGAGGTTTCACGCTGTCGTTGCTGATGCACGTATTTTCTCAGCCCTTTTTCATGGCTACTTTTCTGAAGAAGTTAATGGTACCTGCACAGCCGTGTTCCCTAGCACTCATCCAGGAACAGAATAATTCTTGGCAGCATATATTCACAGAATGATGATGTATGTTTATTGTTGTGATGAAGTGTTGCACAAGTGTCTTACATTTTTAATATGTGCATGTATTATGTCCACATGTGTAGATACATGCAGTATTGCATGTCTAGGCCTCCATTTAAAGTAATGGGCTTTGTTTAAGTGAACCTGTACTTAAACATGAGTTCTCAGAGGACCAGATAAGGGGGCTGCTGTTTGAAGAAGAAGGTCATAGGAAGTGAGAGATGAGAGGCTTCTGGAAAGGTATTTTCAGGGGTACATTCTTCTCCCCATTATCTCCATGTGCATGTAATATTCACTGACACTGAATTGCAAGCTTTCTTGCCAGTTACCCAGCTTAAACACATTTCCTAACTCTGTAGGTCTCTGTGTGTGTCTTTCTATGCCATTTTGGTCATCATTTGGAATTTTTTGTTATTTCTCAAATATCAAGGTGCTTTTACCAAGTTGATGGTCTTAATTCTTTTCCCCCATATAAGACAGTCTTTCTCAGCACCAGTTTTTACATTTGGAAGCATGACATTGCCTTTCTTCAGTTCAGATAGTTGACTGAATATTCTGGTTTGAGAGAACAGGAAATAATGTGGCTGTTTCTACTGTAAAGGGATAAAAATGCTTTTATCTTTTTCAGCCTGTGAGAAACACTTCTCAGTTTGCACCTTTGACCCACAGGGCACTGGATTCTGTGAAAAATAAGAAATGCAGAACTGTTGGCTAGCTCTCGCCTACCATCCTGCATTTTTATATATCACTCATTGAATAGATTCTGGATGTTGAGAACATCTCTGTGGACAGAAAACTTAGGATGATTCCTGTAGTCTGCACTAGTAAATAAAGTGATGCTTTCAATTGCCTAGACCACCTGGAGCAGTCTTGTTTGTTGTGCCTGGAAGCAGCAAGAACAGAGAAATGTAAGACACCTGCAATAGTGTAAATTTGAGGAAAAAACCCAATGTGTGTTTTTACAGCCTTCATGTTCTGTGTGATAGAAAGGGAGGCCTGCAACTGCCTGGGAAGCAACAGTGTTTAGGTGGATGAGGTGGTATGGGCTGTTCTGACAGCTTACTGTCTACCCCTAGTGACACTGCTGATCCGGATTTCTGGCCACACGCTCTCCCCTTTTCTTGGTTCTGGTGCTTGTGTCACCTCTCAGCCAGCAGAGACGTGGGGAAATAAAAGTGTTCCATTAACCTTAGTTAAGGTGTTTTGGTTTAACACGAGATAAACTGATTTCCTGATTAACCCAAAGTAAAAGTAGTAATGAAGCATTGCAAGATCTAATATGCTGTAATGCTATGATTTTTGAAAACTAATACTTTATTCACATGTAGAAAGGAATCCATATTATTCACACACAAAATCACTTTTTTAAATTGGCAAGCAATCTGACTGTATTCACAGTATTCATGCAGATATCTGATAACTTCCTTTGAAATGCCAACAATAAAGCAGATAAAAATGGAGAACTCTTTAATTGCTCAGAAACTGCTCAAAAACTTATCACAGATGAAACTGCAAATGGATGGCAAACTTGCTGCATTTTTCTTAATACAAAGATAATTTTACTTTGTCAACAAGTCAAGCTTCAGTCCTTAAAATTGGCATCCTTTTTATGTTCATCTGATTTTCCCTGTGTGGTGTTTTTTCTTTTTTTAAATATGTATTTGTCTTAGTATGATTGTGACTGAGGGGTTGTTTTCATAAGAGAAAAATCTGAGGATTTAGGCTAAGGCCTTGTGAATAACCAAAAGAAGTCTGCTGGAAAAGGTAATAACTATCTGTAGCTACTTCAGTTCAAAATATACGTATATATTAATGATACATGCTGATATAACTACATCTAGCCAAATACATTTTAAATCAGTTATGGGTGTGATTGTGTGATACATTCAGCTGTGCTAAAAAAGCTTTCAAGTGTAAACTAGTCTTTGAAATTGCAGCAAAGTGAGAAGTAAGGGGGTGGGAAGTTGTATTTAAAGACAGTGCAAAGAGGGGACAATGCTCAAGGTTGGTCTCCAAGTTCTGCTGGCAGAGGTGACAAGGCAATGGTATTGTATTGTCTGTAGCAGCTTACTCATTAGATACGGTGTGTATCCTTTTTTCTTTTAAAATCAATATACAGTGGAGAAGAGAAACTAAATTTACAAAAGCAGCAAGTACCTCAGAGCTTTTCTCAGATGTCTCCTTAATGAGTTCTCATGCTTGAAATCTGTAGCTCAGCTGTAAACAATAGTTACTCTGAAGTTATGCTTGCTTAAGGGAGCAGGATCCCACTGTCTGATGTGTTTTCATTTTACGGTGATTGTACAAATTGGAACTCAAGGTGCTATATCCCCTGCTGCTTTTAAGTTCAAGTGTTAATATTACTCTGTTTAATATGTATCGCCATGTCAGTTGATCCTTTTGCAGCTCTGGCAGGTCACCTAGTCCAATTTTGAAGCTGTCAGGTTGAAAGGAGAACTTGAGATCTGCTCTCCACTGAAGTGAGAACAGGCCTTTAATCTTAACCTACATCTGGATTACAAAAATGAATAAAAACTTGACTTTCAGCCTTGACAGTCTTATTAAGATGCTACTGCAGCAATTTTTTGTGCTTACAGATAGATATATTTACTGATCTCTTTCATCTGTAGAGAAAGAAACCTGCAAAATTATTTTCTGTCTTTTTCTAAAGTCACAGTAGAAAAGATCATCCATAATTTCTACCTCTGAAGCTGTAAAGGAAAGAAATGAATTGGTCACAGATTCTGACAGCTGGTTGTAAAGGAGCAGGCTGTGTTAATTTGCAGTAAGTGGAACAAGGAGAACTATTTCTTGTGTCAGTGTGTGCAGGGAGCAGGGAGAGGGAAAGAAATGGGAAGAGAGGAATGCTGAGTGCTTTGCCTCACTGTAACGTACAGAAGATTCTGGTTGCACAGCATTGATTTTGAAGAAGCAGTGGTCTCCACTTGTAACTTAAAATCTTTAAGAAACCTCCCGCAGATTCACCTGTACACTTTTTTTTCTCAAAGGGATATGGTGCCATTTTCAAGTGGTAAAGGTGGCAACACAGACACTGATTTCCTTGACTCACTGTATGCCAGTTATCAATAGATTACAGTTAATTTCCATTTCTGACAAGTATGCACTTCTCAAAGTCTTAGTCACGTTAACGAAGTGCAAAACCTCGTGGCAGAAGTTTGCCAAAAAGCAAGATAAGTAATTGCAATGGTTTATTTTACCCAATATCAGGATGTTCAGAAAATGAATGATACAGTTCTGGTTTTGGATGTGAAAAAGCACTGGAAGGAAGACCCTTTTGTGAGGGCAGTGGTGGAAGAAATACAAGAAAGCTGTTTTCTGGAAGACCGGTCAAAAGTCACTGAAGATTTGTGCTCCTGTCTCTAGAGCTGTTAAAGCCTAACCATGCTGATCTGGAGGATGGTAAGCCCAGCCTGGTTTTGGCCAGTCCTGTCAGAGCCACAGGTTTATGAAAAACTGTTGTTGGGGCTTCTGTCTTGGAGGCGTTTCTCCTTCCTTGTAAGTCTTGCTGACCACCAGGGAATGAACAGTATTTGGCAAATCAGGTTCTTTAGCTGTGTTGGAATGATAACTGTAATGAAGGTTTTGATCTTCGGTCAACCAGTTTTCTTCTCCAGGCCATGGTGTCCAGAAATAGGAAGAGATTTTGTTGTTGTTGCCTTAAATTGTGTGGTTAACCATTGTGGTGGCTTCAAAGTTATTGCAAAGCAATCTGGAGAAGTACGTCATGTCATTATTAACAAGTCAACCTTTGGTTTCCCTTAGGATAGACTCGTCAGAGCTGTGCACAGTGCAGCGCAGCAGCGAGGCTATTCCCCTTGGGTAGCTAGTGGTGTATGTGTACATTGTTCTTCCGACTCTTGAAGTTGTCCTGGGAACTCTTCTCACAGAAGAATTTTTTAAAAATAAAGAATGAGCTGAACATCTGAATGCGAGGCAGATGATAACTTGGGTGAAGGCAGTTTTGTAGGTAATAACCAAGGGTGTTTATTGCCCGTTGCACAACACACAACTTGTGTAGCAGTAGGGAGAAGTAGCTGAACAAGTCTCTAAGACAGACTGACATTATCTGAGCTATTACTGATCTCCAGTACTGTCAGAAGCTTGCTTCTGGGGAAAAAAAAAGTGTGAGTATGCCCACATGTTTAAATCCTATGGTGTAATGCTGTCAGTATAACTACAGAATCCCACATTCTTCTACCCTACATTTGGGTTTAGTAAATTATGTAGGTTTTGTTCGTGGATTGTTTTTTAAGAATTGTTATTTATTTTTACTCCCCATATTGTATCCTTAGTTCTTCCCTCTCCTGAGCTTTTTATTTATGTTAACCCTCTTATCTCTGATTTCTCCAGCCTTTCTGCTTGCCGTGAAAGGCAGTACATGGATCTTTCTGCCCAAAAAGAACTGGAGAGTCATATGTCCTATATATAGAAGGAATAAAAATACGAAGGAAGACTATGCAACAATCTTCCCTTTCCTTTATCGGAAGTGGAGAAATGCCTAACTTAAAATACACAGGTCAATGAATGGGTATCTTACTCTTCCAAAAACTCTTACATTTGATAAATGGAATGAATAGTGTTAGAAATACAAAAATAACTTTTTTTTTAAGAATGCAAACCAAAAGGTACAAATTCAAACAGCACCTTCAGACTTGGATCTAAACATACTCTGAACAACAGGTGTTGGCCAATTTGTCTTTCACACTTTGAAGTAGGATTGGGTGACAAGCATGCAGGAGAATTCTGCTTTCTCTTACAGACATGTAATGTCAGATTTTCAATAACATGTTCTTGGACCTGGCAGGAGCACTGAGAGGCTGGAAGCTGGCAGTTATTCCCCAGAAACTTTGCTCATGTTTCATCTTCGTGAACTGAAGATGAACTATCATTCTGTGGGCTTTATCCATGTCCATCCCCGACTGACTGTAGTCACAGTAACATTATTGCTTTCCACTTTTAGCTTTTATCAAGGAGCTAAAAAAAGCACATGTGTTCTGTTGTTACCTGATCTGTTCTGATGGGTACAAAGATCTCCAGAATAGTGAAGCAGTCTGGAAGTGATGTATTTTTTTGGTTTCAGGCAAAAGTTAGACCTTTCAGAGAGTTCTTGCATCGTGTAACTGTTTTATAAATAAACTGTGGCTCAATCCTAATCTTGTCTGGAAAAACGGTTGAACTTTTCATAGAAAGGAGCTATGATGTAGTGGAGTATGCGAAGAGGAAAATACTTGATTTCTGGAGAATCTCAGAAGACACGAGCAGAATACATCTGCCAATGACAGCAAGTGATAGCCAATAGAGTTCAAAAAGGTTGAGTAGGGCCAGATTAAGTTGCACTGTGTAAAGCCAATTTAATATTGTAAGAACACAAATGTTGTTCTGAGTCAAACCAGTGAGATCAGAAATGCATGCAGCGCTCAAGATGCAGGCATGCCATGGCTTACAGAGTGGCAGAATGATGCCCCTGCTTTATTCTCAGTAGCCTTCCTGATGATGCCTGGGGCTTTGTAGGCTGCCAGGGCGCAGTGCAGCAAGGATTTTGGGGAAGTGTCTGTGATTTCTTATCTGACATCCTGTGTAGGGTATCGGATGTAAATCAGTTAGTCTTCTCTAGAGCAAATAACTTGTTTGACCAATTCGTGTTACCTAAAAATCATCCAGGCTTGTTTTGGAGACATCAAGACTTGAAGAATCCACTGCCTCTTCAGTATTTGACCAGATAGTTAATTATCCTGACAACTTTTAAAAAGATCTAGTTTCTTACATAAATTTGTCGCAGGTTTCCAACTTTGTGGTGTTATTTTATTTTCTCTATTAATCTATTTGTAAGTGCTGTTCTCTTTACTTGAAGTTTAATTTCCAAAACAAAGCCAATGTTTTGCTGTTTCTGCTAACTATTATGGCAGAGATGGACTGTTGATTGGCTGGGTCTCTTAACTCACATTTACCTTGCAGAAATAGCAGCTAGCACTCCTGTTACTGGGTCCATATTGTCCCAGTTCTTAGTGTTTCTGCCCAGGTGGAGTACAGGTCTCTGGGAATTTGCCCCAGCTGATTCGAGGAAGTCTCCTTCTCCCTTCTCGACTGAAACAAAGGACTTTGTTTTTGGAACATCATAACATAACCTTGTACGCAGATTCCTATTTTGTTCTCTTAGGGTCACATCAGGCTAGGCAGGCAATACTCTGCTGCTGTCCTCTGCCTTCCTTTGGCACATAGGCACAAGCCCAGTGTCCTCACAGTGCCCTTGGCATTCCATGAGCTTATTCAGAAGGACATAATTAGACTGAAGGGGGCAACCCTTTGTTTTAGGACTGTTGTGTGCTAATTCTGGATCTACTGATTTTTAAGACTTCTGTCCAGTTGTTAACATCATCGAAAAATTTAATTTAAATGCATGATTTACTTCCTTTCCAGACACAGAGTGAAAATAATTGCTGAAGACTCCTTCATCTATATCACATTTTTCTTACCTCTGGACAGTAATGAACTGATGAGGTTGCTAGAATTTTTTCATTATCGTTACCCTCAGCAACTCCCAGTCTCCCTGGATTCCTCAAATTTATGTCATTTTCTTGATCCGTTTGTCACAGTACTCACAACATACAGCAATTTCTGTTTCAAACTGTAGCCTACAGGTTTAGAAACTTTCAGAAATTATATGCAGTTTTCGACTCCCTCTGGTGGTCTGACAAAGTAGTTGGCTATTAACTGCTAATAGTAACGGCAACACGGAAGATATTTGAATGCAGTTTGATACTGTAGATGCTTAGGATTTAACTATCGTTGCTTGTCCCAGATGCATTTAAATAGTAATGGGGAAAATATTGATGTTTGTTAATAATACAAATAATTTTCATTACTGATGAGTAGCTAGGAACATTGCCAAAAAAAAAAAGAGAGAGAGAGAAAAAAGAAAAAGTGAAATCAAGGCTTTTCTTCTATGTGACAATTGAATTTAAAGGGATTGAACTTAGGAACTGAAGAAAAGATGCAACTCAACTGCTGCACTCAGTAAATTCAATGTGAGAAATGCTTCGTCTTCTTTTAAGTGGCCACAGAAGTGCAGTTTGAAACTGCAATTATGTGAAGACAGTGATTCTTGTGTAGACAAACTGATCTGGGAATAAAACCTAAGTATGATTTTAGCCAATAATATAATGAAATCAAACAGCTGTACTACAGAGAGAAGAGCTGCCACTATTGCTTTGCTAGCTAAAGAGACTTATTTAGATGTAAGAAGAGGTTCACATTTACTAAAATCTAGTTTTCTAATTTCTTCACACATAATAGGTATCTTATTTTTGCCCATAAGAAATACTTTAAAATGGTACGTGGCTTATTTTCTGTGCTGGGTAGAATAAAAGGAACTGAAAAGCAATGGTTTAATGAAAGTGTAAGAAGCTTGCATCTTTCTAAAAACACATCATTATTATTTTTTAAAATCCAGAATTGCTCTGTTCTGGACACTTTGCATAAATGAGTCAAAAGAACAAGAAAATGTCTTTGCCACTGAGGTTCAATTTGTTTAGGCACATTTTTTCCTTCTTTTTGAGTTCAAGCAAGAGATTAAGCTATGCTCTGGATCACATCTAGAACTTAGCTGAACTGTATCTATCAGTTCTGTTATTGTGCAAAGAGAGTTCAGAGACCTTCTTTACCTGCTGCCCTTACAAATGTCACTGTGTGGGAAAACAGTTTGAGATACAGCAGGGAAGAGGCTTACTGTGAGTGTAACCCAGTGGAAGGCCCATTGTTAGACGCTACCTTGGCGCTTCTCTGAACTTAAAAGTAGCCAAAGCATTTATTTGAAATCCTTAGACCTTTGAACAAGGCTGAAAATAAACATCAGAGGCACAATAAACATGAGAAACAACAAACCATGGTATTTCTCTTCCCATTTTGCTTTCTGCTAGTTAATACATGTTAATATAGGAGAGCAACTTCACTGGCAATGTAGCTTTGTAAAAATACAGTTGGGGACCAAGTAGCTATTCAGCTATAAATACATCAATTCAGCCTATAAAAACCAGTGAAGTGCTTTTTTTTTTTTTAATTCAGGAAGTGACACATTTTCAGCTTTTTTTTTTTAATATATGCATTTGTGATGTGGAGGATATATCCAGGAATGGTATAACAGGCGTAAAATGCAGTATGAAACAGTGGGCCGAAACAGTATGATTTTAATATATTGCCAGTTGAGTCATAGTCTTTGTTGCCCTTTATTGGCAATGTTGGTTCCCATTTAGTATGAATGGGCTTGAAAGGATCTCTTTTTGGACTCTGACTTTTTATCTCTTGCAGCACAATTAGTAATTAAACTTCAGATTCAGCCTGTCAATAGCAGTGACTGTTACTGCTGTCACTTATTAAAGACTAAGAATTAACATCAACGGATTTCATACAATAGTGGAAAATAAGGGTTGGGGGTTTTTTTTCCTGATTGTACAGGAATACATTAAAGTATCAGTTGTACTGCTCATTACTTGACAAGTACAGGATGAATTGAATCGATTTGAAAGCAACAAACCAGAAAATCAGAAACCCATTGTGAAGTAAAAGAAAATGCTTTCCGGGTTCCTAGGTTTTCCTGAATTGTGTTGTGTATGACTTTCAATTTTCAAACTGTAGTAAGGGCTTAATAGTTTACAAACTAACGTACATTCACAGATGTCTTTAAGAAAATAAACTCGTTTAAATACAAAACCCTGAAATGTTGAAATATTTTGATAAAGCATACTTCACTTCTGATATGACTGTATTCCTTGCTATGAGGCAGGGGCAGCAGGTTTGGTAATGTGCATATCATCCAACTGTTGATTTTGCAGATGCTCTTCAGTCTCACTTTACTTCCTTTTAATTTGCAATTTGACACTCTCAGAAAGGAACAAATTGGCACTGTGACATTTTCTCTAACAATGTTCATATAGCCTGTTCTAAATTTCATAGAGATAACTGGCTTCAGTAGGAATGGAGAACTCTGCAGTTACCTTGTTTCACTAACAGTGCTATGCTAACTGAAAAACAAACAACAACAAAACCAATTTATATTCCAGTAAAATTTTTGTGAGTTGTGCTCTTCACTGTAGAGAAATAACTTCTTAAATTAATGCAGTTTGACCTGAAAAGTTTTGCACTTTGTATTTGAGAAAATGGGAGATGGTAGTAGAAGTTGCATATGATTGCTTTAAAATACATATTATATTTGAATTGCATTTCTGATTGCTTGCAATAGAATACGGTTAACAACTTAACAGACATTAAAATGTTGATTTGAATTGAAAGATAAGAAATAGGTAACAGGGAACAGGCTGACAAAGTCCCTCCCACTCTAAGCAAGGACAAGGTTCATGATCACCTGAGGAACCTGAACATAAATAAGCCTATGGGACCTGATGAAATGCATCCCAGAGTACTGAGGGAATTGGCTGATGTAGCTGCTGAGCCACTCTCCATAATATTTGAAAAGTCCTGGCAGTCAGGTGAAGTCCCTAGTGACTGGAAAAAGGCAAACATCGTGCCCATCTTTAAAAAGGGTAAAAAAGAAGACCCTGGGAACCACTGACCTGCCAGCCTGACCTCTGTGCCTGGGAAGATCATGGAACAGATCCTCCTGGAGGACATGCTAAGGCACATGGAAGATAGGAAGGTAATCTGGGGTAGTCACCACGGATTTACTAGGGGCAAGTCCTGCCTGAACAACCTAGTGGCTTTCTACAATGAAGTGACTGCATCAGTCGACAAGGGAAGACCTATAGATGTCATCTATCTGGACTTCTGCAAGGCCTTTGTCACGGTCCCCCACA
>VZZY01004232.1:57406-92242 GCA_013400335.1 Eurystomus gularis
GGAAATCGCCGCCGGGGCGAGCGCCCCGCGCCGGAGCGGCCCCGCAGCCCGAGCGAGGCGGAGGCCGCGTTTTCCTTGGCCGGCAGCGGGGCCCTGTGGGTTTACGTCCTGAACTGCTGAGCAGTCTGGTCGCGGAGCGTGAGTGTTGCGGTTTGAGGCCACACATGCCGGCAGCGTGCGTAAAGCCCGAAACGTCCTTCTGCCTTCTGAGCGCGGCCCAAGTGTCTGTGCGCGGCGCGTCCTGTGAAGGCTTCCGTCCTTTTTCTTAAAAGCGTGCCTCGGCGATATAGCGCAGTGTCGTATTTTCTTGTAAAAACTGTGGGTGGTTTGCTTGGTCCCTTATTTTCCATGCCACAAACTTCGAAACGTTTAGCTGAAGGAGGTGAAAAGCAGTGCTTCGGTCTGAGGTGTGAAAGTGCATCACGAGCAGGGGAGATGCAGGGAAGTTCTCTTTGGCGTGTGTGCCTTCTTTCTGCATGTGAGGAAAGATATGGGGACAGTGTCTAGCTCTCTGGGCTCACTCATCTGCTTTTAGAGAGCAGAGACAGAACTTAGGGTGAATTCAGAGGTGATAACATAGAGATGTGATGAGGCATAAGGTTGGCGTCACCAGGACTGTGTTGCGAAGGCAGTGATAGCTTTGGATGTTTAGGCAGGGAAGAAAATGGCATGATCCGGGTCCATAGAAATACAAATAAAAGAGGAAAAGCGTGAATCAAAGCAAAGAGAAGAGAGAGAATTCAAGAATAGATGGATGGGTAGTAGGTAACCGTTTGTGTTTACCTTAAAAAGAACTGGGTGATGATCCTGAAACATACAGGTACTATACTAACTAAAAATAAACACAAGTGGAAAGGTGGAAGGTATTGTGCTCAGCTTAAGGACATGCTTCTTTGGGCTATAGACGAAAACTAGTTGGAAATCAGTTCAAGCAAAGGCAAATGTTTTTTGGCTGTCTGGTTGAGAAGCATGATCTTCATAGTTTTAAGGTGTGCTAAGGTATTTCAGACAGGTAGGGAGAGGTAGGCAGGCGATGTTATTGACAGTTTGACTTAAATTTCTCTATCCTGAGTACTTCTTACCTGACTGAAGCATATCAGAGAAGATTATTCAGTCTGCGTAGCTTTACACTTCAGTGGTTTTCCTATTCTTGTATCTTCTAGATTCTGTACTAGTCAAAATACAAATTATCGGGGCATTTCCTGATTTTTTAAAACATGGGAGAGTATAATATGTAGATTTTTTTCTCTTTCTGACAGTACAGGTATGATTAATTTAACATCCATGGTTTCCAAGTTCTAGCTGGGAACATAAACAGTCAGTAAGCCACGTGGTCATAAAGGACTCTTCTTTCGTAGTAGAATAATAGAGGGAGTAATTTATTAACAAAATACCTGCCCCTGCTTTTGAGAATGTCTAACACTGTAAGTTTGTGTTCTAGATCCTGGTGTACCAAACAGGTTGCAGGCCAAGGTTATCAGCTAGTGACACTACGAAGGAGAGGCCTCTTATTATATTAATGGCCTCCTTATTAGGCCATTAATATGGCCTCTGTGAAGAGAGATATGAACTGAAAGGTCCTCCAATGCTTCTCCCTGTTGGTAGTTAATCTGAAGCAATTAATTGAAGAAAAAGTGCTTAAAACTTTACTGCTTCCTTCTATAGTAATGTTCAGTTTTAGAAGTCAGCTAGAGAATGGATTACAAAAGATCCGTTTTCTGGCAGTGAAACAATATATCATAAGAATGGTTTAAAAGTGTGGGAGAAGGAAAAAGAGGGAAGAGGTTCTTCATTCTGTCTATATATTGGTATGTAGGCTATTGGCTCTAACTCTTGAATGCTGGAACATTTTACCTGAGGACATCAACATCACTAGAAATAGGGTTTATTGCTCTTTGAACGCACATGGGAAGGAATCATTTGGGGAAGCCCTCTTGTAATCTCTTCAATCTTGCGCTATTGCAGAAGAATAGACTTACTTTACCAGGACTTAATTAGACCTCTTGTTTGGAAATGGGGATTAGAGAATTTGACAGAAATTGTAGTTGGCTGGATTATTATTTGGGCTGTTTTTCATTGATACAGTATTTCCTGTTATCAAGTTCCCATCCCCTGAAACTTGCAACCCAAATTAGGTGACAGAAGAAATAGAAATGGAAGCTCCTAGAACGAAGGTCTGTGTGAATGCAAAAGGCAATAGTATGTACTTCTGGAGAAGTGCAGCACTAAGAGGTGCAGTATTTTGAGGGACTTGATTAGTGTGTTGTTTATTCTGTTTTGTTCTGCTGATGGATCCTATTTACTCCCTCATGAAATTGGGAGTCTGACAGCAGACAAACATAAATGACAGTTCATGTAGGATTTTAGGTGTACAAAAATGACACTTTGTATCTGATGGATTGTATTTGAAAGGATTGTGATCTTACTGAGCTTTAAGGTAAAGAGGGCAAGGAACTGTTAATGGATGGTCACTACTTTTGCCATTCTATAACTAGTAGTCACAACGTGTGCTCTCTGTCAAGCCTTTGGCTTGCATTGTTTTTCACAAGGCACAGAGAGATGAAAGAAGGGTCTTTAACCTAACTTGGAATTGTTAGGCACTTACCCAGTTTGTATTACATTTCTCCCCTTCAGAACCAGGACTCAGCAGCAGTAATAAGATTCGTGCCATGTAACACAAATCTCCATTTGAGCTCTTGCTTCATCAGCACTCCCGTAAAAGATTTGGTTAAAACTGTTAGGTGCAGGTGTGGTGGGTTAGCCTTGCCTAACAGCAAGTGCCCACCCAGCTGCTCACTCACTCTCTTTTTCAGTGGGGCAGGGGCAGAAAATAGGATGAGAAGACTCGTAGCTTCAGAAAAAGACAGGGATATGGCTTACTAATTACTGTTGTAGGCAAAACAGGCTCAACTTGGGGAAAATTAATTTAATTTGTTTCTAGTTAAAATAGATTCAGATAGTAAGAAACCAACCAACATGAAAGCAACACTTTTCCTCCCCAATTTCCCAGGCTCCACTTCGCTCCTGCATCTCAGACTCCTCTGCCCCTGCCCAGGTGGTGTGGGGGGGGCAAAAGGGCTACAGCTGGTGTGAGGTGGTTTCTTTCTGCTGCTCCTTCCTGTTCTTGTTTTTCTTCTGCTCAAGCATGGGCTCCCTGCTGGCTGCACTCCTGGAAAAATATCTGCTCTGGCACAGGCTCTCCATGTGCCACAGGTCCTTCAGGGCATGTCCACCTGCCCGAGTTTGGGTCCTTCCCAGGCTGTGGTGGATATCTATTCCAGCACCTGGAGCACCTCCTCCCCTTCCTTCTCTGACCTTGGTGTTCTCTCTTGTTTCTCACTCCTTTTGTTTCCTCCTCCTCTCTGTGGCATTTTCTGCCCTTTCTTAAATATGCTTTCCCAGAGGTCCTGCCAGCTTCACTGAGGGGCTCAGCTGTGTCTTGCTGTGGGTCTGTTGGAGCCAGCTGGGCCTGGGGTAGGGCAGCCCCTGGCCTCTTCCAACAGGGGCCACCTCGGTGCCCCAGTCCCCCAATCAGCACTGGTTACACCCAGTACAACAGGATTTACAAAACCTGTAGCAGCTGGTATAGAAATCACCTTGCTACTCTGAGGATCACAAAGATGTGGTCCTTGGCTAGTCTGTAGGCTGTTTGGTTGCAAGACAGGTGGCCTCCTCAAGTGTTCACATCCTGAGTATCACTTCTCAGATGGGACTGAGACAAACCCGAAGTTGTTAGAAACAAGATCTTAAAGCAGTTTTCATTAGTGAAACTTTATCAGTGTTCCCAACTAGTTTAACTGAAAAACATTCCTTCTAAGAAAATGATCTGAAGAAATGTTGATTCTCTTTGTTGAATTTTGTCTAACATTGCAAATGAACAGCATGGTGGTGAAGCACGATCGAGAGAGTTAGCAAAAGCTCCCAGGTACAAAATTACTTTTCAGAGATTATTGGAAGAGGTAAAGTAGAAAATGTTGAGTATCTGAAATCAATGAGAATGTATTTTAAAGTGGGCCCAGAATCGGAAAGCATTAGTTATAGGATTCTTTTATATTTTAAGCCAGTCTGAATGGGCTACTTTATTTAATAGAGGCCTTAATCTGTAGGAGAACTGTGTATAACTTTGTCTTGGAAAACTTGGTTGACATCAGAAACACAGTTGTGTGAATGAAATGCAACATGCTCTAAGAGAGAGATTTTTTCTCTAAGATAACAGTTTAGTGTAGCAATCCCCAAAATAACTAGTGGTGACCACAATACTTTGATGTTAATAATCACATATATTTGAAATCATCATTACTTTTTAATAAAAGCTTTTATTTTTAAAAGATCTGTAAAGTTTCTCTTTTCAAATATTGAAAAATAAGGCTTATGAAATACCACTGTGATTATTTTTCATGATGACTTGTGTATTTTATTGAAATGTTCAGGTTTCTGAGGACTGTGTTTTGAAACCTCCCTGCAACAGTTTTGATGAAAGTAATGTGTCATTCATAGGTTTGGGAATTGGGATTCTCGGTGTGCTTGGGATTTTGTGATGTTTGAATGATAATTTTGGAAGATAGCAATCACATTTCAAAGCTGATTGCAAGTCCGTCATGAATTTTTGATGAAACGGTAGCATCTTGAAGGAAGCAGCTACAGTGGAATTCAGTATGAAGATAGAGTCTGCTCAGACCATTCTCAGGACATGAGTGCTCTACTGTTATCTTTCCTTCCTTTGGCAACACATTGAGGAAGCCTTAGGTCATTTCAGTGGCAAGCTGAATGGATAAAATAGAGGGTCCATGAATTTCCGTGGGTATTTCCGGCCATTCATTGCTGCTGCAATCAGAACGTGACCTTGGTCAAGTTCAGTGAGATGTATGGCTCTGCCTGGAAAAGCACTGAGGAGGCACATTTTTATAGTTCAAGTGAGGTACAATGATGTAGTTCCGTAGAAACCTGAGCCAGTGTGAAATATTGCATTACTGTGGGGAAAGAGTGCTCGCCCTGGAAGTTCACAGATCTATATGCTACCAAGAGCATTGTGACATTGCTATGAAAATAGAACATTACCTACAGGTCTCAAGTTTGCCGATGGAAATACGCCAGCCTTTTAACACACTGCTTTCCTACCAATTGAATTTCTTACTACCATTGCTATCCCATTTCTGTCTATTGTTGTTTTGTTTGTGTGAGATCTTATGTCTGACTGCCTTTCCTCTCAACACCTTGTTTCTGTAGTTTCTTACTATATCTTGCTGTACTTTTGGCCTTACGGAATAAGAGAGCAGAGAGGAATTAGGAGCAGAGTAGCAAAGCCAAAGGATCAGGAAGTGTTTTACACATCTGGTTTTTACTTCTCACTTTCTATGCTGTTTCTTTATCTGGATATGAAGTAGGATGTAAAAATAGAAACATCTTATCAGTTTTCATTTGTTTTCCTCCCTTGTGAAGTACAAGACCTCAGATGTATGGTTAAAGATTATCCTCAGAGTAAACCAGGGATTTCTAAACCTCTTAGGGCTCATGCCCTACTTAGAAGGTGTTTATCAAATTTGTTTGTTTTTTATACATAGGACTTGTATTGAAATTTATATATGCAGATCTACATCTGTACCAGAAAACTTCATGTTTTGGTGTGACACCATCTCACTTCATGGTGTGACCATGATGTGACATGCCTTTTTGCATTTCCACAAAAGTGGAAATGAAACTCTCTCTTCATTTGTTGTCTTCTTTGTTTTCCTTCTGTTTCGTTCACTATCATACTTACAGAACAAGTATACTAAGGACTTACATTTTTCTGAATGAAGACCAAAGATTATGACAGTACTAAGATATATTGTCTTGTTTTTGACTGACAGCTCTGTTTCTTCAAGACAGCCAGGGGTGTTACAACAATGTAAGTGATGATGTTGATCTGCTGCTTGTATTCCAACTAACTTGTCGTCTGGAAGAGTAAATGCTAGTGTAGTCAGTATGATTTCACAAGTAACCAAGCTGGTCTAACACCTTGCTGCTATTGCTTGGAGAAGCTCTTTCTTACTACCTTTATTCAAGCTGCTTCTCTTTGCAGTTTCTCCTGGTTCTGTGTTCCTGGCCTCTCCCTTGTGTTGATGAACACTAAAGGTGGGACTTACTGTACTGGGCCAGCAGAAAACTCTATTCTCCTCTTTCTGGGGTTAGTTTCTGCTGGCTTACTGAGCTGGTTTGCCTCCCACAGGATCTGAAGAGTGTAACAGCTGGTGGAAAAAGAACAGTGGCAGCAGGCAGTGAAGGGCAAAGTCGAGGGGAATTTTCTTCCTTCTCCCACTGTAATTGGTCTGAGGGGAAGAAAATAAGTAATTCTGGGTATTTGGAGATTATTACTACTTAGGTTTGTGAGGATACTTCCATATATTGTGAGTGTAATTATTTTAGAAATTAGACACCTCACATAGAATCATAGAATGCATTGGTTGGAAGGGACCTTCCAAGGTCATCTAGTCCAACACCCTGCAGTCAGCAGGGACATCTCTAACTCTATTGCTTTGTTTAAAAGTTATAAGAAGAAATGGTAGCCTGAATTACCAGTGCATATGTACTGGTATATGTCTATATTATAGCTCTATTATTACATTCCTTTAACCTAATTTTAAGGGTTAAAGGTTAGTATTAACTTTTCTATAGGGAAATAAGTTCATTTACATAAACTCAGGATCATTGACACCACTTTTGTTTCAGTTTGATTTGCATGGTAACAAAGAAGAGGGCATGCAAAATGTGGGCCATTCATCCTCCCACCAAGTCTGTCTTGTAAATAACCAAATTTTAGAGTTTGATGGTTAAATTCTCTGCAGTTTTCTCTGGAAAACGGGATTTAATTGCTGATCTGATATGGAGCGACTGAAGACATTGACTTTGTACAAAGCAAAGCAGCAGGATGCTGGAGTAAATTGGAGGGAGTGAGGATGTCTGGCTAATAGTGCTATGTTTGTTGGTAGCAAAACCTTTGACCATTGGAGAGCATTTGATCTCTACTCCAGGCTCTGGAGGAAGACTGCTGAATCATGGCATTTCTCTGGTGTCAGCAAATGTGTGGCAAAACACACAGTGGCAGTTATTAGTAAGATGCTTTAATCAGAGATTATATCTGCTGCTCTGTTGATTGAGATGTTGTATGAGTTTCGGCAAATTCTCACCTGACTGATGATCTGTATGTGATTGGTATGATTCCATTCAAAATCTGTGCATAAACCAAAATCCTTTTGTGTAATCACCCACTGTCTTCAAGAGAAGGGAATGAAAGAAAGGTGGTAGTTTTTATTTTTTTTTAATGTAGTTGTAAAGTAATTTTAAATCCTTTTACAGATTTTCCAACAGCTTTATAGTGTGTATGCTGTTTTCTTCTAACCGGGTTTTGGTTCATTCAATTCATAGAATAGACCACCTCTGGAGATAGAGTCATAAATCTTAAGGCCAGAATCAAATACTTCATGGAATCATTCATTCTGTCTATATTGTCTTGATATTGCCTGTAGAATTATCGCACAAGAAATCTGTAAAATCTGGAATATTGTAGTAGGGAGAAAGCTGCTTGCCTTAGTAACAGAGTGCTTAAGTTTGTCACCCATATTAGCATTCTGTAGAGATGGTGTATTAACAATGATTAATCAACAACATGAGTTTTGGTACAGCTGCTCTACAGCTGATGCTTCTGATGTGTAACATGTAAAGGGCAATAAAGCAAAGGAAGGACTTTGAAATGTGTGCTTGTATTTTCTGGAAGAGAGGAGAGGATCAGGATCTGACTCTACAGATACTTAGGAGTTTCTTTGATAAAGAACGTAGATCCTGAATGTTTAAGCTGCACTGAAAGAAAGGAGGAAATGAAGGAGGTCTTACGTGTTACAGTATTTGGCAAATGCTGCTCTTCCACTGTTAAGTTCCCTGTTTAAGCAGGTTACTGCCCTGGCTAGATGAATTAGAGCTGCTCTTTTATTAGAATAAGGAGTAGTCTTTTCAGCCTTGAGCTTGTTGGGTGCTGGAGCCCTGGTGCAGAGAGCTCCTTGGGGAGCTGACACCTATTATGTAGTTATGCCTGAGTCCCAAGCGGAGGGTGTTGCCAAGTTTTGAAGACTTACACTTCCTTTTCCCAAAAGGAGGTGCAAGCTGTGTTCTGTTCAGGAAAAGTGAGTGCAATGTCCCTTTGGCTCTAGACATATCCTGAATGCAGCTCACCTGAACCTGGTAACTTGTTTTATCTCCATAAAACTTTTGCAAAGGCAACCAAAACAGGAAAATACCAACTTCCAGGCCCTCCCCTATTTTTTCTGCAGTTAATTATGTGAACAAGTTGTTGCTTTATTTCAAATTCAGGTTTGCCTGGGCTCAACTTCCAGCTGCACTTCTGTTTTTCTTTTTACCATTTAATTACAGTCTCTTTACCTTAATGGGGAGAAAATGCTGTGCATTAATCAAGGCTTTAATGGGATTGCTCTAGAGCTGGGTTTAAGGAGAGGCAGTTAGGGGACCTACTGCTTTTAGAACAGCTGATAGAATTAAAAGAAAAAAAAACAAAGTTGCTAAAAGCATTGGTGGTTACATACCTGAGATGGTCATCTCTGAGGCTGACAGGTCTAGGCTACTGCCTTTCAGTAATTTATTTGAGGTTACTCAGGTGGAGCTAGTGGGGAGGGGGATGAAAACGAGAAGATGCTGGTTTTTGTGAGTGACTGGCTTTTGGCAATAGTAGAGAACTGCAAGATGTCCTCTGGGGAACAGGGGCTCATCTGTGTGCTTTCCTCTGAGCTTTGGGTCATCCCATAGATGAAAAATGTCCCTATTCTGAACTGGCAATTAATTAGTGGTTAATACAGAGAGAAGAGAGGGAAAGTGCAAACCAAAGTCTCTAGGTGGTGAGGTTTAGGAGTAAGGAAGTGTTCCTGATGTATAAGAAGTTGGGCAGAGTCAGAAATCTCTTACTTTTTGTCAACCATTTTCCTTAACTTCTCTGGAGAGCAAAAGTTGGATGCCATTGTCACCATCTGTAAAATTTGCACTGTGCTGCAATGGAGCTGTTTGGTAGAGCATGGACAAGAGGCACTGTCCCTGTGACATGATTTGGTTTTGCCTTCCATCTAAATCGTCTTCAGTCTTTTTGTTGTTAATAGCAACAGGAAAACTGGTTTGTCCTTTAAGAAACAAATCATGGCAAGAAGCAAGATTGAAAAGAATTTCTAGCCATCACAGAGTGTGCTTTTCCTGTTCTCCAAGTTACTCTTTGATCTTCTTTGTAACATAAAGAAAAGTGGAAAGAAGCTAAATTTTGGTCATTCTCCCTCAATGTGGTTACTAGGACTGCTCCCAGTTAAACACTCAAATATGATGGTGATCCTGTTTCCCACACTTCATGCTTCCCAGTCTTGGGTATGACCTGCATTCGTATTTCTTGGTTTTACATTGCATTTGATGGAATGGGCCAAGTTTAATTCAGACATAAACATAACAGTAAGCTAGATGATACATTGTGGCTGTCCTGACTTGGTTGGTTACTGTTCTGATGGTCTTAACATTTCACAAGATTTGGGAGCTTGGATATTAAAAAAAGCCATAAAAATAATGCAATTTGGAATAATTGCTGCAATTTTCTGTTCTCCTTAACATGTGACCTCATAAAATAAATTTCTGTAGTAGTAGTACTTTGGAAGTAAATTTACATATGCATAAATAGTCTGGGAACCTATAATATTTTTCTTCAAAGTGAGTTTTGTTACAGCTGCATAGTAAATGGGTGCCATGCCCTCTGTGTACTTAGGAGGCAGAGGAGTGAATGACTGTGTGTAATTAAAGGTGTTAATAAATAGAACTAAATTTCTTTAAGCAGCCGACTGTGCATTTTCTGCTTCTGGTTTTACATGTATATCCTCTGCATCAGCCTGCAGCTTTCTGCCAGTAGTGACTGTTGGTCTGCACATGTTCTCTAGCTACTCTTCTACTGTTCCTAGGGACCTGACTGGACAAGATCCTGCTCTAGTTGGTCTTGCTTGGAGCGGGGGTGTTGGACTAGATGATGCTCGGAATTCTGGCTACTTAGTGATGGAATCATAAGTGACAACTGTATATGCATAAATCTAAGGTTAGTCTTAAAATTTTCATTTAAGTAACTTTGGTCAGAGTTACTTGAATGAGTACTTGAAGACTTCTGCTAATACTCCTATTCAGGTACAGCCAATGCTCTTAATGATTGTTACATGCCTCATTAACAAAGTGATTGTCTTTGTTTTAAGTGTACGGTCAACTTGTTCCCAGTTAGAAAATATGTGTTTCATGCTGTTTCTGCCAGATGAGTATGAAATCAACTCTGGGTCCAGGATTTCCAGATCCTCTGGAAGAAAGCTTCATTTCAAAATGGCCTTCTTAATAATGTTCTGTGGGATACTATAAGAATTTTTTCTTCATTTCAGCTGTTTTTACAGAAACTTTACTCTGTAATTTTTGTCTGAGTAATATTTGGAGCAATTGACCTATGTAGGATCCTTCTTGCTGCATCCCAGTCCTGGATAAAAATTCCTCAGTTTGTTTGTTGGATTTAGGGATAATGATAATCCAGCATGTTTTAGGAAGTCTGAGGAAAAATCTTCTCAGATAATGCAACATGCAGCAGCCCTTCAGGTACTCTGAGCCTAGAGTTTTACCTTTAGAAAGAGTAAGAGTTTTAGGGATTGAGTAGGAAGAGTTTCCTTTCTCACTCCTAAGCTAATTTCCCACGGGGAGGATTTGAAGCACCAGATTACAAGGCGAGTCTTGACTTGTTGGAATCCTGCACATCAACTTATGGTCTCATTGGGATACTGGAAATCTCATACTTGTACTCTTTACCCATTGACCTTTTTCTCCCCTGATTTTTTAAATACTTTATTTTAAGTCCTGAGTTAAGACTGACTTTTTTTATTTCTTTCTCCTTCTGGAATCCAGTTACAAGGCAGGTGAATCAGCAGTGTCTTCTGTTCCTACAACTCCATGCTTCATCTAATTGATCTCACCTCATGCAATATCTTCATTTGGAACTAATGATAACTGTGGTCTTTTGACTTCAGTGCTTTCAGATAATTGTTCTTTTTAAGAGTCTGAAATACGTTACTTGAAATATGTTACATTAATATGAAATACTGAAGATTTTGGTGGAGAGTGGGTGAAGTGATACAACATTCTTCTAGATTTGTTATCTGTTTGTTTACAAGGAAAGATTAAAGTTTGTTTGGCCAGTCACCTCAGATTCTGTAGCTAGTTTGTGCTCTAATTCCTATTTCTAATTCCTATTCTTCAGTCTTTGTGGTAGGAGATTTTATCATAATTCTGCACTTTTTTTTTTTTCAGCTGTGTAATTCAGAAGAGAGTGAAATGAAATACTAAAAATATTTATTTTAATCTGTGCCATTTGGCATATAAGGAAGAAAACACTGGTTTTCCCCATATTCTCTCGCTTTAGCTGTTGAACTTTTGAGGCTTCATTACATGTAACTGTCTTTGTTAACACAGGATCATGAGTATTCTTGCCAGCGTACCACAGCAGTGTGGCATGGATGTTTCATTAAAAAGGAACATCTTGTGCACGGAGCCTCCATACCAGGAGCAGAGTTGTTGATAGTTGTTGCCACAGAGGTGATAGTAACTATGTTATCTGAGAGAGTTGTGTTTGCATTGTAGCTTTCAAGTATTTCCTCATGATATTAAAAATACAACTGAAATAATTATTGAGCCCTTTTAAAAAATATTACATTTTATGCATTAGTATTAGGAACACTTGTGAGACCACATAGATAATAGATGTGACCTAGATAATCTTTAGTGTTTTGCTTTGCTTTTTTATCCAAGACTGCTGAATTGCCACAGGACAAGTAATGCTTTAATGAAGCAGCTATTTGGTACTCCACAGAACAGCAAGTACAAGCTTCATTAGTTCTGTTGAGAACACGGAATCATTCACTATGGATGCATCTTGGTGTACTCTGGAATTGAATGGACTTTTAAAGTCATCTCTTGGAGAGGGATTCTGAAGGCAAGAGATGAAGCTCCTAATCTGTATTTAGTTTGGGCTTTTTTTTTTTTTTCTTTTGTGAGCTGTGTGCAGTGTTGCCGTCCTGTCCTTTCTCTCCCTTTCTCCCTAAAGTTAGTTTTAGAAAGGAATTTAGAGCTAGATACTCCTCTCACCTAGCCTGCTGACAGCCCCTGGATTCTTCTAGAAATGTCTGGAGGTTGTGGTAGCATTAATCAGAAAACCGACTATTTTGTATTTTAGCAGGTGATTCAGAGGATGATTCAAGATAGACCTTGGTTTTAAGCTAATAGTAATAAGTGTTATTCATCATTATTGACCCAAGATAAATGAAGATTAATCTTCTGTTTCAATTCTCTGTTTTTCTGTAGCTGCTTCTGTAACCCAATAGTGTGGTAACAATTTTGCTTCAAAGAGCAGATGTGAAAAATCAAGTAGCAAAGCAGCTGTCGTTATGATATTTTTAGATGCTATTGAACAAAGACGCATAATCGTGCATGTTTTTTCCCGCCACTGTATTTATGCCAGCCTTTTTTCTCATTTTGAAGATGCTTAGAATTGATCCATGTTGCAAAGAGGGATAGCCATGTCTGCACAGGGTTCTTCTTGAGACATTTTGTGTGAGTGTGTCTAAGCTTTCTCTAAGCTGAAACAGCTTGCATGTGTACCAGTGTCTGGGTTATTTGCTTTTGCTTTCAGTGCTAACAGAAATGGATATTTCACCTAAAGCATCCTTCAGTTTGTCTTGCAGTTCCAAGGTCAGATTTGTCTTTGATTATAGACAGAGGGCATCCTATTAGGCAGTTAGGTTGTTTCAGTGATACTGTGATGTTGCAGAAACAGGTGGGCAAGCTAGGCTGTCTTTCTCCAGTTAGGAAATGGTTCTGCAATGTCGCTGTGATGTAAGTCATTGACTATCCCCTAACTCAACTAAATAATTGTTGCTGATGAACTCTTCAGCAGAGGAATGGATGAATGGGAGTCTTCCCTTTGATCAATAATTTTATATTGATCTATAACTATCTCAATTTTCTAAAAATGTTTTGCATGGTATTGAAATGCTTTTTTTTCCTCTGAAACATCTATTTAGACTGAAAGAACGCTAGACTTCAAGGTATCTAAAATCCTTATACAGTTTAATTCTGTCTTTATAAAATGTCTTATAGAAGGATATAATCTAGATCACTCATACTGTGCTGGAAGAAAAAGAAAAGCAATTTCCTCTCAAACATTACTTAAGTTATTTCAGGATGTGTTCAGGGATAGCTAAAACTGATTAAAATCTCTGCTAGACCTATGGTTTCATAAATGGTTTCTTACAGAATTGTCCACGGAATTGGAATTTTTTTAAAAGCACCATTGCGGCTCGATCTTACTGGCATAGAAAGATTGAGATGCCTCGAGCCAAAGCTTTGTTAATAAAGCATTCTCTCAGTCATAATTTCATTTAAAAATTTATTGCCAATGTCTACTCCCGACTGACTGACTTAGCAGATGAGTGACTTGGTAAATAAGAAAATCCTGCTTTGCAGTAATGTTTATGGTTTGTGTTCTGGGACCTGTTGTCTTCCAGTGTTAGTCACCAACAGGTGAGCGAGTGCAGCACTTCTGTGATGAAAGCCAGTCGGACAGTAACTGTTTCTCTTGTCGTGCTGTGTCTCATGCTATACAGCAGTGGTACAGGGAAGGGGTGAGTTGGGCTGTGTGTGGGTGACCTACAAGAACAGCTTTTGTTTTGATGCTTTATCAGATCTGTGTATAAGTTGCAGCAGTTGCTTTTTCCTCTCCCACTTTTCCTCTGAAGGAAAGTATGTGTAATAATGTTGCTGCACTGGGACTGTCCCTGGCTAGTGGATGGATCATTAGTTTCTCAAACTTGCATCAATGATGAGGACAAAATAAGTGGGGGCTATAGATTACTTTGATTCTCATCTTAAGGTGTCTGGGTGGTTTCGGAGTGTGCGTCAGCATGAACTTAAGGCTTTACTCTTGTGTGTGTCTTGTCTTTAGATAAAGACAAGGTCATAATTTTTCAAGTCATTGTCAGAGAGAAGAAACTTGTAGGGTGAAGGGGGGAGGATGAGAGAGGAATTAGAGAGAGAGGCCAAATTAATTCTTCCAAAGGTGGTTTCTTGTTTCTCTCCTCATACTTTCTCCAGTGTGAGAAATTCTGCCATGTACAAGAGAGGAATAATCTTAAACTTTCTGCAGAGTGCTAGATCTGTGCTGGTCTTGTTCTACTGTGACCTCACAAATGAGTGAGAATTAGAGCTTTTAGAGCTGGTCTTCCTCTTCCTGTGGTGCAGCTGTTGAGCACATGAAGTGTGGAGGGGAATATGGCTACGCTCTGCTTTTGCATGTGCCAGTGCTGCTCTTTGGTTACTGGCAAAGTGATTATTTTCCCCTTTAGCAATGTGGAATATTTGAGCACTTTGTTTAAGAATCCTCATGCCTCAGGGAATGCATTTTCACACCTAGTAGTGCAAGGTTTGTTTTCTTTTTCCTTAGTGTTTAACCTGTTCTTCAAGATACCCACTAATCTATTGTAACTGTCCAAACTAGTTGTTTCACATGCTTCCATGACAATTTTGCAGTTTATATAAACAAAACATCTCTGGCAGCTGGTGCACAATCTAGCTGTGCTTTTTACCTGTCTCTCCATAAAGATAAACCTACTGTATTTAACTTAATTAAAGAAACGCTTCTTACAAGAGTGTGAGCCAGAAGAATTTTTGAGACCTACTTAAAGGAGTGCATATGAGAGGGAAGGCATGTGTAATTCTTTCTTCTTCGGCTTGTTTGAAGTTCTGCTATTTGAAGTGTTGAGGAATGTCAGTGATAGACCTCAGTCTTCATTGCCAACAGCCCTGATGATACTTCAGCTCTTGAAAAAAAGCACTGGTTTTAGCAAGGAATCCAAATGACACTCTGTTTGACGTTCTGTTTCTTCAGCTTTCTTTGAAAATGAAGTTTGCCGTGAGAAGTGTTAAACTGAATAAAAGGAAAGAGGAATATTGCTTGTTAAATTAAATACTTTGAGTTTGATGAGTACAGATCAGGGAGAAAGTATATACTTGCACATCCCTGAAAACTTAAGCAGTTTGACATATTTTTAGCCACTTTTAAGTCGCCACTTAGCTTTAAAAATACAATTAGCAAAATTAAACTTAATTGTTCTCCCAAGTAGGACATTACTATGCTGACCTAAGTATTATTTTCAATGCCCAGTCTTTTTGTAATCACCTTTTAAAAGAGACTCATAAACAAATGTGTGTGCTTGGAACATTCTCTTGGGTCTTCTGAATATTATTAGTGAAGTGTCTGTGCCGAAAGACCCCTCAGTGACCTGTTCTTTGCAAGGCATATAACTGCATCCTGTGAACATGTTCTGAAGCACAGTTTTGTAAGGTTGGAGTGGGCGGGCCTCTGATCTCTGAGACCCTTTCACACAGCAGATGTTAAACTCCTTACACTAAAGGCTAACCTGCCTTGCACTGGTCTACAAAAGCAGCCGTCTTTTCTGTGCATGTAGTTTACTCTCTCTGAGTTCCAGAGAGATGGAACAGTTGCAGAAAGTGCAGTCCTACCAAGTGCTATGCTAAAGCTATCTTTGAGCAGACTAATGCTGGTCATAATATCTGGCTGTACTGTTTGTTTATAATAATACTGTGGCTATGTTAATAAAATGTGGAACTTGGAATAAGATTGTAACAGAGGGGAATTTGTCCCAAGTGTTAGGTTTAGATTTGTTCAATTTCATGTTGTGTTTAGCTTGCAGCTTGAAAGGAAGCTCTGTAAGCTGTTGATTTTTATCAATTATGCTAAGATTTCTGTTTGAAGGAGAAGAACATGTGAAAATAACTGTAACAAAATGGATGCTGAGTATCTTTAAAAATCAAACCCCCTCATTTTAGTCTATTGGAAAATTTGCTTTATTGCAGCAAGTCACAATTGTCTGTACTGTTTGTGCTTTTTAGTGTACTGTGTCAGTGCTTGCAGAAAGCCTTTTGGTACTGATGGAAAATTGCTCAATTTGATGGAAAACTCTGATGGAGTGAAGCATTATGCCATGACAGAAGATGACCGTGTTAGGCAAAGAGGGCATATAGAAGCCTCTGATACCCAGGTGGATTGTGTTAGGGTGCTGAAAGAGCTGACCAATGCCATTGCAAGGACACTGTCCTTTTTTAAAGGTCCTGGTGGTTGAGGATGGTTCCTGGTGACTGGAAAAAGGCAAATACAGCCATTTGCAAGAATGTCAAGAAGGACGATCTAGGCACTGCAGGTTGATCAGCCTAACCTCAGGCCCTAGGAAGATTAGGAAGCATGTCCTGGAAACTGACTGGAAGTATTAGGAGATTATTTGGATCATTTGGCATAGGTTTACTAAGGACTAACCAAGCAAACAGCTTTTGATCATGAGAAGTGACTGGCGGTATGGGTAGGTCACTTATCCATAAGTGACTGGGATCTCTAGCTGGGCACTTTCCTAGGGAAGTGCAGTTGCCCATGACTGAGAGCTGGTGGCTGCTGCTGCTACGAGGTGGTAAAGCAGTAGAGGCTGTGGACAAGGGTTTTCAAAGCCTGGTTTTGATCCCTCCAGGTGCTTATGCTGAGAGCGTCTACTACCCCTTTCCCTGCTTTCTGCTGTACCTGACAGAATGTGTGGGGAAAACTTACGCTGTAGTAAAGATTTTTCTTTTTCTCCTTGTTTACTAAACATACAAGAGACTCTACAAGCCATATAAAGTCATAAATGTGCACAGTCCTGATAGACCAAGTGCTAACGTCCTCTTTAACTCACTTGTTTCCTGCTGCAGTTTGGTTGTTACCAAAATAATTCTAATTTACAGTAGAACCTTCTCATTCTTGTTCAGTTCAGAAACATTAAGTTTCTGGTGTGCAAGGAGATTGGCTGACCTTCAATGCAGTATACCCTAATCTGTATCTGAAATACTATAGCATACCAACTTTGAGCATTTATATTTGTCAGAACTTAGTTTATCTTTTCTTGTTGTGTTAAACTACATCAGATGGTTGAGATGAAAATGTTTTGGTCAAACTTTATGAACTGATCAAGTTCTTTTTTAAGCGATGTGCAGATTGTATCATGGACCTACCGATGCATGTCAAATTGTGCTGTTTGCCATATGAGCATGGAATAGATAAATAAAAGCATTTTTTTCGTTGGCAGTTAGTGTGTAGTAGGATTTCATTGTTATACTGTAGCTATATTATTGAGTGGTAGTAATTTAAAAAACAAACAAACAAACTTGGAATTGTACACCTTTAATATGTATTTGAAAGATGCTGGATGTCATTGTTTGGTTTACTCTAAAGTAATGGTTCACCAGGGAGATACTTTGTTTTCCTCTTCCTTACCTTTCAAGGAACTGACGTTTTTGGCTCACATGTATCAAAGCTGTATCCAGAGTGCATTGTTCTGAGGATAAATAGAGCAGAAGATGCACAGTTTAGGCAAAACAAAATGCATATGACAAGTCGTAAAGGTGCTCATAAAAGGAGAAAGTGCATGTAGAAAGTGACACTTCAGTTTATTTGGTGTTGTCTGATCTAGAGAAGAGTATAGCTGAATTACCAGGAGAAACTTTGATGCGCAAAGGAATGAACCTATTACTGCAAATTTGAGATTGATGAATTTGATAACTGTGGTCTGAAAGCCAGAACGTTAAGCAGACTGGTAACCAGGCTGAGATCTTTCTCTTCTGTAGTAGTGTTTAAACAGTAAAACATGAGTGAATGGTAGTTGAGAACAAATAAGTGCCCAGATTACCACGGGAATCTTTCCTAGAACACCAAATAAAAAACATAAATGCAAAAATTAGCACTCCCTTGATGCTTTTGCTACTTGGCTGGTCTCTTAAGCTCAGTCTTGAATAAACTGTGGTTTAAGAATAGGCAGTTAGCTGGAGGTTTTTGTCTTTCTGCTTGATAGGACACATTACAGGACAGCACTGGTTCTTATAGCTCGCTTTATAATGGCATTGTACATGGGTTGTATGCTAGTCCACCTGACACAAAACTGAAATTTACTGTACTTAAAAAGGTGAGATAATGCTGATGCATTTATACTTCATGAGGGAAACCTTTGCAGTAGCACTGACTTCTGCATATCCTGGTCTTTCTTGCCATAACCTCGAAGGACGGTGTTAAAGGTTATAGGGTTGTGACCACTTTTCTAATTTTTAGCTTTTTGCCTTTCCCCCTGTAAGAATCTGTCTTATTTATTGTTCAGACATCATTTGCGAGACATGAGGTCTTTTTAAGTGCCAGGTAGTGAGGTGATGACTTCTACAGCTCTCTAGAGGGACTACTCAACACATTTCAGTAAAACAAGTTTAGTGGTCCTTGATAAGGGCAAGGTAGAGGATGACCAGTTTCTTGAAGTTCAGCAAATGTGCTAGCTGCAGCTTTGCATTCTACCTTTGTGTCTGAGAAGTGACGGCAAGAAACAGAGAGAATGATGAGACACAGACTTCCATACTGAATACTTTGGGTGACAGGAGCCTTAACAAGGTCTGAGTGCTGTCTACATTCTTACAGCTGAGATATGAATGGTGATCAAAGCCATCGTGAGGGACATGGAACTTAAAACTGGTTGCATAATTTAATCCAAAAGCATTATTTATATTTGAAACTACAATAGACATCTTGTGAAACACGGGCTGCTTTTTCAGTGAGGTGAATATCAGAAGTGTATCTTGTCATGTTCAGAAAGCCACATAGGGCTTTGGAATCAACTGTTGCTTTATAAGGAGGAAAGGGAGAATGTTGGCTTCAGGTTAATGTTCCAATTCATTATAGCTTAGAACACAGGAAACTTGATTCTACAGTGAATCAGAAAGAGAAGAGATAAATTGAAAAGTAAAACAAAATACCACGTGACTTGTGTTTTATCTGAATACTCAACACTATGTTTGTTTTGGTCAGTTTGTATTTAAAATTCAGGCAATGGCTACCTTCACTGAAATGTTAGTGAAATAAAATGATTTCTAATATTTCATGTGTTTGCTTTTATTTACAGATGACATGGCAGAACTTCTTCTTGGGGAGTCCAAGCTGGAACAGTTTTTGAAGGAAAATGCTCTTAAACAGAGTAGTAGTCCACGGGGCCCCCGGCCAAAGCTAACTGAGGTCAGGAAACATCTCACAGCAGCGCTGGACCGGGGAAACCTAAAGGTACGTAAGTCAGCCTGAGCAAGAATTAGAAAATCTGAATTTGACTGGAGTACTCTGCTGAGCAGGGAGAAAAATGTGGAAGGTGCTTGTATGGTGTTTTACTATCATTACTATTCCCCGAATGTCATCAGCACTGTGCTATTTCATGGTTCTTTGTTTCTTCATGGATTTTTATTCAGATAAATTTCTCAAATCTTCTTTCATTATAAGAATAAGAAAATTGTCGTTGACTTCTGGGATGCTTAAGTTAAGTGCTTGTGTGGAAGTTTTTCTTGGGGGATATAACTGTATTGTTCTCTGTAGGGCATTAAATAGTGTTAAGAAAATGCAAAATACTTCACAAATTTCCATAATTGTCTCTTAAGTATTCAGGAAAGGTTCTTTAGATTATGTTTGAGGGTGTGGAAAATGAGGATAATACTTCAGAGCATTTTCTGTCATAACCTTTTGATGTTCTTCACTATTCTGGCCCCTTTTTTTACTTAACTATTGTAGCTACTGCATCATCTTATCTTTTCTGTACTCATTGTCCATCTTCTGAGAGATCAAAAGGACCTTGTTTTACAGTCATCTATTTGCTGTGATTTGTGGGAGTATTAATTTCTCTTCCTTTTTCTTCATTCTTCCATGAATCCTTTCTTTAAAATAATTTTTCTGCCCTGATACTGTGAAATTGTGCAAGTTAAATGCATCAGTTGTGGAACTTATTAAGTTTTGATGCCGTGTTATTTTCAGCTGTGCTTGTGGTGTTAGAAAAAAATCATTGGAGAGGTTGTAATGATAGGCTGCCTTTAAATAGATTTGTCACCTGGCAAAGCTGGATTCTGACTGAGAGGTATTTCTGGTGCATGTGTAAATAAATACGTGAATATATAAAAGAACTGGTAATGCTTTTCAGTAGCTTGGTGGGGTGAGATTTTGTGGATTCACCCCCTACTGCAAGCTTCCCAACTATTACACAATGACAGAATTTTGTTGGTTTGTTGGTCTATTACAAGAAATAACCTGAGAGTTTCTACAGTGAATATATACAGAAAACAGACCAAACAGTTACCAGAAAGAATTAGGTTTGTTTTCTCAGGAAAAAAACACCCTTTTTTATTCCTTTTCTTTCTAGCCAGAATTCCTACAAGAAGCTAACCTAATTATGGCCAAGTTAAACTATGTGGAAGGTGATTACAAAGAAGCTCTGAACACATATGCCAGAGTCGGAGTTGATGACTTGCAGCTAGCTGCAGTGCCACCGTATAGGCTACGGATGATTGCTGAAGCATATTCTACTAAAGGTAAGATTGCTCTTTCTAGTATAATAATGTGGAAATAGTTTTTTAAAAGTTCATTCCTATATTGTGCAAAGGTAGAGAATTTTTTGGTGTGTGTATCATCAACATGGTGATGCACTACCACATTTGTAGTTAAATAAAAGGATGGCTTGGCTCCTTTAAATTATTCAGAGTTTGTGCTAAGTTGACAAGACTTTTACCTCAATTAATATTCTAACTGTGCTGTCATGCAATCAGATTTTTTGATGCGTGTATTTTAAAGTCCTTCCATATGCAAATGTCACAATAACTCTGGCTAGATACTAAAATTATTATCCCTATTGCTGAAAGTTAAGACTTGCAAAAGTAGTGCAATTTTGCACTTGATTCACTGTGATGCCTTTTACTTTAAAATGTCTTTAAATGCCTTTAAAATGTTCAGCCTAAACAAAATTGCTTAACTAAATTTCTACTTAATTGAGAAAAATAGTAATAACATTATTAAATGACTTAAAGCAATGCTTTTATTGCACATATTGAATTTTTCTTACATGAGTATCTTTTGTAAAAAATCATAGAGCAGAGTTAATTAATTTTTTTTTACTAGCCTAGTGAAAATTGTAATACTGGCCTTGTGTCTTAAGGTGGCAGTGCCACTTCAGTTTAGAAAACTCATTCATAGACTAAGCTGGGTCAGTGAGCTGAGGAAAGTGTCACTTTGTATGCTGTAGGTTTATTAGAATTTGCTGTGTTTAAATGTTTGCTTTGGTCTGCTGCAATTAAACTTGGGTTTGGTGTGCATATGTACTTTTTGTTACAGCAAGAGCAGTGTCAAAGCCAGCAAACACAATTTACAAGAGACTTCAACAGCATTCACTGACAACTGGTAATGGATAGTTTCTAACATAGTCTTGGAAGAGAGTGACTATTTTCCACCAACACAGTCCTCTAGTAAATGTGAGACAAGCATGAATCATTTTCTATAGCAATGTCAAGGAAATAAGAGAACTAGCCGGTAGCAGAGACAAAAGGATGCTTCCTAAATCTGGGTGATATTTAGATTAAAGTGGGAAGGGGGTTCATGGGGAGTTCTTATATATGACGTAAATCTGCCCAGTTCTCTCAAACAGCATTTGTGTGGGCTTTTTGGCAATGTCTGGTATGGGTAAACTTCCACTCAGCTTTGTGGTTTTTGGTGTGGTTTTGTTTTGTGTTTTAAATCTATAAGGATACTTGTTGAATTTGCCAGGTTCTTCCCACGAAAATGCAGTCTTTGACTTGATCAACTTTAAATTTGTATTTCCAAGGATTCCCAGTGATCTAAATGAGTCTTTTTCCAGAGCTCAACTGTTCTGGCTCTGTGTATTTGACCTCAATTATGTAACAGTTGAAATATAGAGACATCCATTTTTCAGAAAGAATTAGTATTACTAATTTTATTTAACGTGAAATGAATTTATTAGAAAATAATAAAATATGTATCTTTCCTACCCTGGAATGTTTTATATGTTCAGTTTATTTAAAAATAAAAAATAAAAAAGAGAGAGCAAGATAAGATGACCAGCATGTTTTCTGCCTGGACATGGTGGGGGGTTCTTACTTCTGATTTCAAGTTTTGACAGATTCAACATTTAAGTATATCAAGCCTGATTGAGTCATTAGTTTCATCACTTCTGCTGAGTGACTGGCTACCAGTTTACCTGAGTAAACTGGCAAAGTATTGGGGTTTTGATTTTGTTCTGTTCATGTTCAGAATAATCTTTATTTGCTACCATGTTTCCAGTTTGAATGGAATATTAAAAAAAAAAATAGTATCCCTTCTTTCCCTGATAGCAAGTTGCAAGAATATTGTCTTATGTGTTCTAGAATGAGGTAGAAGTCACAGAGCAGTCTTAAAATTAGTATTCAAAGTCTAAATAAGTTTAGAGTAATTGACAACTAAATAGTACATGTTTCTACCTGATAGCATACAGTTAATTCTCACTCTCGTCCCTCTTCCCCCTGGAATTTTTTCTTTCTCTTTGTATGAGTGGACTATAAAACTTTTCAGTCTGAATTCGGAGTCTCTTCAGAAGTGATTGAGATTTACAGGTATTACCCAACTAGATACAAGTTATTCTTACAGAGATTTTGTGCTTCACTAGGATATGTGGTTTTGCTTACAAGTTCAAGGATAATCTGATTATATAAAGATAAAACTCTTCTGAGTATTTAGATTTTCTTTCTTTGGCTGTGTTGTTAAGCAGTGAGGTACTGTCCGTGCTTCCTGTTTGCTAGCATCAGGCTGGCTGCACTGTCCAGTGCAGCAACCTGCACAGGCGCTGTTAAAGATACCTGTTTTGGTTGCCCCCCCATTTCAATCCAGTTTGACACAAATCCAGTGCCAGTGGATTTGCAATCTTATATACTATTTGTGTAGTGATCCAACAGTGATGCACTTACTTCTGACAAAGGCATAGGGCAGATAACTAAGGGTAGCTTTTAACTGTGTTAAATTTTGTTTCCTTATTTAAGGTCAGACCGCCTCTAAGTGCTTACCATCTCACTCTTAGGTTTCATTCTGTAACCTCAGAGTTGATACATTGAGTGGAATGCTTCAGTTGACATGTTTCTTCTTCTACAGTTGTTACAGGATACTTAAATGAGGATGTTACACCATAACCCTAGACAGTTAACAGTTCACAACAATCCCTTAGAAATTACCTGCTTTCCATACAACATACAAACTATGTCTTTCTGTTTTTCACAGCAAAGGGAGATGCAGCAAGTATGTAGATGCAGCAAAGTGCAAAAGTAGGTCTGAGGTCAGGTTCAACCTAAATTTTTCTGGAGTTTTATGTACTGATGGATAGAAAGGAGGGGAAAAGAAACAATGGTAGTGACAATTGTGGGGAGAGAAAATGGAATCGGAACATGGCAGAGGAAGTGAGATCCCCAAACACTTGCTGGACTGTAGAGGGTGTTTGTGTGTTTATGCCTGTGTGTATATATATAAATATGTATGTATGTGCACATATATAAATATATGTATGTATGTGTTTATGTTGTTAGAAAGTAAGATGTGACAAAAATCAAAACAGGAAGATTCTTACTACCTCTTCAGACTCTCCAGAGTGAGTGTGTCTGAATGCATTATCCATCAAGGTTGTTTGTAAACCTCGCTGCAAAATGTACATTAAATTACAACAGTCTTCATTACAGAGGTCTTCATTACAACAGTCCAGAACATGAAATTTAGTGTCTTTGCACCCCTGCAGTCTTCAACTTGGAATAACTCTGTCATTAAGCCAAAGAACCAAAACTGTCTACTGCCTGCAGTGCACTGATGAAGGGAGTCCTCACATTTTTGTTAATGACATAAATGAGCTAAATGTGTATCTGTCTCTAAAAGAATGCATTTAAGTCTCTGTGCTGCTCATACCTTTAGCTGAGGATGGCCTATTTAGAAGAATATAAGTGAGAGGCATAATATGGAATGATAGTAATTCAAGCAAGGGATTCAAAGGCTCTCAAACCCAGCAAGGAAGATTAAATTATTGTTATTCTTTTCTTGGAAATGTCTAGTTAGTGAAATGCTGCTTCAAGTGTTCCAAAGAAAGCTTCTTGACAGATTTGTCAAAATACAACATTGTAGAATTTCCACAAAATTCTAAGAAAGATCCTGTCAAATTGCCCTTGAAATCTTTTGTTTCCTTTACATGTGGCTCTTTGCCAGCCTGACGTGTGGGGAATCACAGGACCTCAGTGCCTGAGCAGTGCTGGAAAGTGGCTTCTCCTAGGGAAAGTGTTCAAAGTTGTTAGTGTGGTGATAAAGGAGCTGCTGTATTTCATCAGACTGAAAAGCTCATGGGCAGTTGTTTATAATGGGGAACAAACAAATGCTTTGGAAAGACATTCAAGGAATAGGACAAGTTGTTTGGTTTGGGGTTTTTTCTGGCTTCTGGCCACAAAAGCTGTTGCTGGTAGTGATTTTGTATGTGTTATCTTGACTAGAAGAAGATGCAAGGGTGATCTGATGAAAAGTTATCTGCTGCTGTGTCCATTAAAGCAGCAGGGAGTAGACTAGCTAGGTGAATATGGATGAGGCAAAGCCTCAGAAACTTGATTAGCATAGGTCAGGGCTCAGCACCGTTTAGATATCCCTCATGCAAAAGTTGCAATGAGGTAGCTACCACACAGTACACTGAATGTAGTCTAATTCACCAGTTAAGAACAGAAGTGTAGTGCAAGACAGTCTTTTTTGTGAGTGTGTGCCCATAGAATACAGTTCTGGGTTAGATTCAGACTTTGTGAAATGAGTTGATTTTGATTCTGTGCTTCTGAGTAGTGACTCTGTATGTGTATGCAGAAGATGTTGTGTGAGGTAGAATATTAATAAAATTATAATTTTGATATTAAATACAGACTTTCTTAGATTCAAAGACTTGAAAAAAATCGAGTGGCTAATTTTTTTTATGTCATATAAAATACAGAAGGGAAAAGATGGAGCTTTTCAAATCAACGCGCCACTTAGTATTTGCAAAAACATGAGAATACTTTACTTGGATCTCTTGGTTTGACTCCCTCCATCTGCTGGTAATTGCATTTGGCATGAAAACAGAGGAGAAGCATCTGATGTAACAGTTTTCTGTAGTCAAATGTCTGTGATTAGAGGTGCCAGCTTATTTCAGGAGGGTGTGATGAGGGAGAGAAAAATGAGTATAAAAGAAGGACGTTCTTGGGGAGATGGGCAAGTTTGCACTCCATTGTGGCAAAGTGTTTGCCTCAGAGTGGGTGTATGAATGTTGCTGGAGCTGGCTCCATGAAGCTCTTGCCTTTCCTTCTTTTGTAGTAGCACTTAAGATCCTGGCATAGGAGTAGGTTATACCTTTAAAATAAAGTTTTAAGAAACAGTACAGAATAAAGCATGGATTTTTTCTTCTGCCACCAGTGTAGCTTGGACATTTATACCGGTTCTTAGAGCTGTCTTATGCAGCAAGAGGAAAGCTGAGAAATGAGGCTGGGCAGGAGGAGGAGAGAATAACTGTTTTGAGATTGTGGTGGCGAGCCTTGGCTCAAAGTAAAATGTGGAGGCGTTTTGCACGTTTCTGATTGTATTACATACTTAAGTATCTGCTTGGGAATGATCACCTTCTGATAAGTAGAGCAGGTTCCTTTGTAATAAGAGGTCAATTTTGTCTCCTTAATATCCATTTCTTTACTGTCTTCACTAGATCAGTTGAATTGGCAATGCTCAATTCTGAGACTGAGGAAGATCTAAACTTATGAAGAATTGAAATAAGACAAGTTATGAAAACATAAAGAATTAAAGCCTGTATATGTCTGCTTTTTTTTCCTCCTTTTTCATGATAGGCTTTTGCAGCTAGCTCCAACTTTTCCTACTCTCTTCTCTTACAAGACCAGCCAGAAAAAATTCTGTATACGCTGTTATCATACTGATGCATATATTTAGAATCCATTTTAATGATGACTGAAGCTAATACTTGCCTAGGGGTATGGCCTCTGGGAACAGGACAATTAAGTTTCTTGCAAGTTTTCAGCAGTATCTGAGTGAGGTAATATACCAGAAAGCACACAGAGGCATTGTACAAATACTCTGTGTGGCAATATCTCCTATGTTTCTAAGCAATTTTTTTTGTTTATGGAAGCATAGGTGAGATGCATGCAGAGTAGGATATCAAGCTGTTAGTTTGGGGAAGTGCAACTTGTCACTAACTCTAAAATAATAAGTATATATTTAACTAGGCAATAACTTAATGAAATCTTCTGATACTGCTGCATAAGTTAAAAGACATAATTGAAAAATGAATTTATAACAGTTGATATTACAACTTAGTGAATCTTTCTACAAATGCTTATAAATGAACATTGCTATTTACAGGTCTGACATTTCTTAAAGTCTACAACTTTATAAACTTGATTTTAGTAAAGAAATTGTGTTTATATTTAGTGTATAGATTAGTAGGCTGCTCCAGGTGTCTGTCAAGGTGGCTGTGTTGTATTACAGTAACAAATTCTTATTAAGTATGTGGGGGATGTTGCCTGTAAGTTAGACTGTGGCATTACACGAATGTAGACTTATTGCTGCAGGCCGTTTTACATCTCATATTGCCTGTTCGAATAACTGTGTTTATATTTAGATAATGTATGTTGAGTAAGGTGAGACTGTCTTTACTTCTGCTGACCCATATTCAAATTTAATGTTGCGTTTACCAGGGTAAGTGATTGGCTATTAATTAGTTCTATTTACAGAAACATGGAAATACTCATTAGGTTCAGTGAAAGTGTCAGGTGCATGTGAATTGCTACCTTGCAGTTAGCAAAAGACGCTGCGCTTAACTTTAATCATATACGATTGTAATGGGATCTCATGCACTGCTAGTCTGTGTCAGCAGACACCAAGCAGCTCTTCATGGAAGAATGCTAAATGAAAGCTGGTTTAGTAATTATGCCGAGGATCTCTAGCCTCGTTAGGCAATGGGTCAAGAACTCAACTTAAGTTCCCTCCTCCTATATTGCTATGCAAACATTGAAGCCCTTCAGCAAGCAGTTTGCAGACCACGGGTAGGAAGCCTGTGCCATAGATACATCAAACTTTGTCTGTTAAAGCTTGTCTTTCCCTAGTCTATTTTTATGACTTCTGCCCTGCTGTAGCAGGGACCAGGGGGGAACCCAGGAGCTTGTCCTGCTTTCCTCAGTGCTGCTTTTAGCTGTGGTATTTGAAATCCAAACACTAAATGAAAATAATATGCTTCTTGTTAAAGTAGACTTCTACAGGACTTCAGCATTTTGGTGGTGTGTTTTCCTTGTTGTTAGTTTCTTCCAAATCTTTAGAATTTCTTCAGAATCTTGCCTTTGGCAAGAGTGAGGAGAGGGAGAAAATGTTGAGCCAAGATTAAAGATTAGTGATTCTGGCCTTTTTTCTCATGCCACAGGAAAAGACAGTGTCGCAGTGGAGCCTGATGTTTTTTTCCTTTGAGGTTCTGTAGGAGCAATCTTGACCATTTACAGCAAAGGAGTATAAATTCTATAGTGAACCCGTCTCTTCTCCTGAGAGAACAGCTTCCTTGATGACCTCTCCCTATAATGCTGTGTAGCTCTTCTGCTTTGGGGAGGGCTCATCAGAGGGAGATTCACTCACTTCAGGATCGATAACTGTCAGTCCTTCGTTCAGCTTTTATCACTAGTTTGAACTTTTTCAGCCCCTCTAGAAGATGCTGCTCTGTCAAAGGAAGGGCTGTACTGTAAAGCAAGTATTGGCTGGCACCTGGTTCTTCAGAAACAAACGCATATGTGAAAATACCAATCTCTTCTGTTGAAAAATACTGTAAAAGTCTATTTTGTACTCTTAAGAAAATACAAAAATTTGAACATCATTACGTTTAGAGGAAAAGCATGACTAATTGTTTCACAATAGTTATCTCAGATGATATTAGAAGAAACCTCAAAATATTGTTATGGTTTAATTGATAACTGCTTGACTTAATAAGTAGGTGTTCACTTCAGAAAAGAAATGAGGTTTTTTTTCTTTTCTCTTTTTGACTTTGAGAAACTTCAAGATGCTTAGAAGCACTAGCATAACTATGGCAAAAAAGCCATGCTAATGAAATGAAATTCCAGTATGAGCATATGTGATAAAGTGCTGTCTTCAACCTGGGAAGGTTGTGCTTATGTTGCTCTGGGTGTCATCTAGAATGGAATTTAATTCTCTGTAAGTGTTCTGTGTTTAAAAGAGTGGCTAACAAGAAAAGTTGCCCTTAAATTGGGTATACTGAGAGAAGGGGGTATTGAGCTTCTGTCTGATGCCTTTTCTGGAAAGGTGATTGGATGTGAAACTAGCTATAGAGGAGGTCCTCCATCCTGACAGTTGTTGGAGACTTTTTTCCCTATGTCTTGGCATGGGGGGAATGGGCAATACAAGGTACTTGAAAAACCAGAGAAATTGCTTGTTTGTGTTTCCTTAGATTGTCTAAAGAAATAGACAATTCCTACTAATACAGTATATCTGCAGTAACTGAAAGTAAGAGGTAGTTTATAATAAATCTATTTCCGTGCTCTCTAGTCTTACTTTTTCTCCTTTCCTGTATGATTATTACTTTACAAATACCAGTAGGGAATTGAAGAGGGAAAAAAAAAATCGTGCTTTGCTTTCTACAAAAATACTCTGCAAGCAAGTCACAATCGTTGACTGAGGACTTCCAGAAATAAGTTCTTCCCTTCAGTCAGATTAGCACTGTTTGTTCTAAGCTCAGAAATAAACTGTGGGAGTTCCTTGGTAGCAGTAACTCAGATTGTTTAAGTTCATCTTTTAAAATTACTGATAAATGTTTGCCATAGCCTATATACTTGTTTGTTCTAAATATATAAGCAAAATAAGAGTTTCTTTAAAAGGACATGAAAGGTTTTTTTGTGTTTACAGCACTTGTGACACTTGCCAGTGTTGCTTTGCATATCATATAGGGAAAGTGCGTGCTGTATACTGAAACATACTCGGATTTTGTGTCCGTTTACAGGAAGCAAACCTAGAAATCTTTATGGATGCAACTCCCTCTCTTACAAAAGCATGTTAATGTACTTAACTATAAAATAGTCTTTCATTGTTTTTCCTCTGTCATTTAATTTGTCTACTGAAAACAGTGGATAAGCCACAGGGTCTGTTATTATTTGTGATCTCTAAAATGTATTCAGACAAAGTACTGGCTGGCATAATGGAAAATCCTGAGACATACAATGCAGTAAAAGTGATAGGCTGTACTCAGCATAGTGTTTCAGGTTTTTTTTTAATGGTCTCAGTAGTGGTCTGAGTGGTAGGAGTACTTGGCAAAGATCTGAACTGCGGTGTGGATTCCCTTTTGACCTTAGAGTAATTTTTATTTTACTCCGTATAATGAAATGAGCATGTTAGTTAATTGGTTTTCCTACAGAAATTTTAAGTCTGCTTTTTTTTTTTTTAAGTGGTTTGTAAATGAAAAGTAGTTGCTGTCATTGTCCTTAACATAAAAACAAATCAATTATCTAATAATAAGCAAATCTATTGCATGGGGACTTCTTCAAAGCTGTTAGTTAGTCACTTGTTCTTACTGAGGAGCCCTGTTTTGTGGGTAGTCATCAGTGTGTGCATAGGTGGTCGTAGGGCTGGTTTACTCTTGTATTTGAACTGTTTGATATAGTTTACTTGGTATAACCGTGGTCACTGATTTGAGACCATAGTCAAAAGAATGTCACTTGGAGCCAGTGAGAAAGCTATCTACTCTTTGCTTTCTGAATCTTTTACAAAATACAGATAATTTATGAAGTTTTTGAAGATTTTTAAAAAGCCTTTGCAAGTTATTATGTAATTTAAGCATCAGGCATACTCTTTTCTTATCCAAATAGTATTTGTGGCTGTTCTGCTCTTTTGACAAGCAATTTTAGAATTACTGTGGAAAACATAAAGCTTAACTAATATGTACTTGTATTCATTTCACTGCTTCTCACTTTCTTTTCCCTCAGGAGTCATCTTACTTGATCTCAGGACTAGATAGGTATGAGATAAGTGTCTTCCTGAAATAAAACTGCCTCAGTTTGTTGGAAGCTTTTACTTGAAGGGGATTTTGACTGGAATGCCATAAACTTGAAAGCCATGAATATCAAATTCAACTTGTGATACCAATAGAGATGATATTCTTGAATGCAGAATAAAACAAAATAATAAAAGTTAAATAAACCAATAGCTATGACCTTTACAACAAATGCAGTTATATTTCATAGCAGTAACACATACCTCTTTTCTGAATATCTCAAAGAAGTTTATCAACAGTTAAAGAAATTAATGACCTTTTGAGTGAGAATAGCAGAGATTCTTGCCTGGAAGATGTGGAAACAGGCACAAAGGGGAGAACTGACTTGTCTGAATATATGCAAAAGTTCATCAGCAGATCATTTAGGGGAGATGTATTTCTTTGATGTGCGTCTTAGTTCTGTATGTTACCCCTTGCTTATTTTTTTAAGGGCCTAATATAATAATCCCTTTTTTAATTAACTTTTTATCATTTCTCAGTATTCTTAAGAAGAGGTGGGCAGTATATTATGTGGTTGTTGTTGCTATGTTGCTATTTATATAAATTTAAAATTAAATATTACTTTTATGTACTTTAATACATTATTTCTGTAATTCATCTGTATTTAAGAAGAAAATTAAATGGGTAGTCTAGGGGGACTCAAATTTTAGCCCTTTACTGAAATAATAATTTATTCAGGGTTTTTCTTCTAGTTCATGTATTTTCTACTTTAATACAGTATTGAATGGTAATTATTCCTTGTGTCATCAAAACAAAGTGTCCAAACTATCCTGTTAAGTGATCATTTCGGGATAGTTCTCCAAATGAACTTCCTGCTCCAAAGCATTGCATGCTTAAAATATACTTACTCTCCTGGGTTGTAATAAATATATCAGGAAAAATAGAGTGAATACTAGTTGTATAATAAAGTTACTGTAGAAAATAGTATTGTATACTTCATCAAAGGGCACCTAGAACTTTGTACTTTTGCATTATGTAGAAGTTTAATATCTTAAAGAAAATTCACAGCTAAAATGAGAGAATGTTCTTACAGTGAATTTTTCAGACTAAAAAGATTATGGTTATTGATATAAAGTATAAAAATAGAAATAATTCAAATCTACAAATAGCCAGTTGAACAATATGTTTCATGAAGTGGAGGATTACTGTGGGGCACTGGCTGTTCATGTCATGGGAGAGAAGGGGTGGGGAGGAGTGATCTGCTCACTGACTATCTGGTGCTTTCAGTCGTTTGACATTTTTATTGCAGCTCATCTATTCTATTTAGTAGTCACCTCTAAGTCTGAATTTGAAGGTGTTTGTGTAGGACACTGCTAACTTTCTATCCAGCGTCAACCTTACTTTTTGATCTTATTAAAGGATCCATTCAAGCCTACTACAGTAGCAGGTTGGCTGACCTTTATCTGTAGTTTAGTCTTGCTGCTTTGGGGTCTATGACTTACAGTTAACAAAAATATGCCATGGATGTTTGCTCTTTGATTAAAAATTGAAAGAAAGGAGATTTATGTAGGCTACACAATACAATTTGGAAATATAGTTAGTTTTTAGAAATATATTAGGTGGAAACCATAACATATTAGAAATCACCTATCCAGTGTCGGTCATACTCAAGTTTGGCAGGTTTTTAAGCGACAGACTACTTGTGTGTTTGCTGTGCTTCAGGAATGTGTGGGTTTGTGAAAAGTATATTGATTTTTTTTGTCTTTAGCAGAGCACTTAGTACTGGAGTCAATTTTTTTTGTAACCAGATGTATAGCTACCAAGTAGAGCTGTAGGATATATGTTGTTCGTACTGGTAAAAGGGTGGATTGGAGAGTAAAGGTGGCCAACAAACTGTGATACAGATTTAAGGCATCCTCTCAAGCTAGATTCGTGGCTTGATTATTATTTTTATACAGATGAGTTATACTTCTACAGGGAGATACTGAGCCTTAGATGTTTTAAAAGAATCTGGAGGTCACAAATACAGAGTTTTGAGTTTATCAATAAATAAACTTCACATACCATGGCTGTGTCTTCCCACATTGTTTCAGTAAGAAAACTATTGTAATTCCGATGAAACGTACTGTCCCTGCCTTACAGTATTGATAGACAGAAGTCCTTTGGTAAAGTATTCTCCAAACTGGGGTTTTGTACTACCTGGCATTCTACAGACACCTGCCCAATATATAACTAAGTGTTTTGTTGTCTTTTTTTTTTTTTTTAAGTTTCTCCAGCAATGGATTCTCAGAAGCTTGGATGATGAATTTAGAATATGGTCATTTAAATTGTGAATTATATTAATGTGGGAGCAGTTGAAGGCACTTTAAGAATCAGCATTTACTGCTGACAAGCTGGAAGAATGACCTGAAATAAGTCTCTTAAGAACATAATGGAAAGAGCTACATTTCAAATACGAATAATTATTCAAATAAGTATAAGATGGGATGACTGACAAGACATTTGGCTTGCAGAATATGATCTGGTGATCTATTGCAGGTCATAAACAGAAGAGAGCATTTTGCTAATATGGGAGGGAAGGTGCTAAAGTTCTACTGATTTTTGTGGGGTTTTGTTTTGTTAAAAGAATTATCTATTTTTATTTTTTTTAAAGTATCCTGTATAAAACCCAGGAATTCTTTAATTTCTCTGCTCAGTGCTATTGAGGCTCAAGTGGAGCCATGTAACCAATATTGGCACAGTGAGTCAAGGTAGAGATAACCAGGTGGAGAGTGTCCAGAGGAGATAAAAATTGTTAGCTGTCAAGGAAGTGTGAAAGAGAAATGGGTGAGAATTTACATTCTTTGTTGCAAGCATCTCTCTCAATAAACATTGAAAAAATATTTTGTGAAGAATGGAATAACCTCTCTGTGAAGAAGACTAGGAGTAAATAATCTAGGGGGAGATGTAGACATTAGGAAAAAATACTAATTGTGAGAGCAGTTGAGATCTATAACAATTTGCATAGGAAGTCTAAGGCATCCCTATCATCAGAGGCTTTTAAGAACAGGTTAGACAAGTGTCTGAGGTTAGTTGATTCCTCAGTCAGGTAGATTAATATTCTCAAGGTCCTTTCCAGCCATTTTCTCTAATTATCTTGAAAATAACTGCGATAGATGTGGCTTGTATACAGGATAGCATTGTTTAGTAAGGGTTGTTGGGTTTTCATTTTAGACAAGCAAAGACTTTTTTTTTTTTTTTTCCTTCAAAGCACCAGATAATGTATTTGTTGGTTAAATCTTGAGGGGAAAATACTTCTGTACCTTGATGAGAATGAGCTACCTCTTACTAAATTTAAATTTAAAAATTACACTTTCTAACCCTGTATTTTTTTGAAAATGTGTCTGTTTTTATAGGTGCTTCTGCCCTGCATAGTTAATAAGTTTAGGATTACCTCGAGTGCCCTTCTTCACCCTGCCTTGATTACTCTGGAAAAGTGAAAATGTATTCAGTAATTTAAAACTGGTATAGAAAGACACTAGGTGCTTTTGTGGTAGACTCTCATAATGTCTTTTAAATCAAAATTGCTTCAAAGAAATTGCTGCTTCTGGTTTTATAATTATTAAGGAGGGGTTACTATTATTTATATATTTATTAGCGTCTGTATCAGAGGACCATAAATTCATAAGATTTTGGTAATTTTTTTTTCTTTGTTTCTTCTCCTGACAAAAGGGGCTTAGCCTGGATTGTTTTTTAGCTATAGTATGATATGACATTAGTTTTTAATGCTTCATTTGATTCCCACCTCCCCCCCCCCAGGTCTCTGTCTTGAGAAGTTGCCAGTTTCTTCTTCAGCTAGCAACCTCCATGTGGACCGTGAACAAGAAATTGTTACCTGCTATGAGAAGGCTGGGGATATTGCTCTTCTGTACCTTCAGGAGATAGAAAGGGTAAGCTGGTATGATTTGCCTAATTGAAGAGTTACGTGGCTCATCTTCCATTGATGTGTTGTTACCATCATTTGAGTAACTCAACTAAAAGACAAATAAATATTTGCTTTCTTAAGACTTTAATGCACACTTACAATTGGATAATAAATCAGTGTGCTTTAGTGGATGTCTGATAGATGTCCTGACTCTTCTCTCATTCTGTCTCTTAGAAAATAGTGCTAGTAGTCTAAAAAGGGACAGCTCCTCTGAACTACTATGTATATTCAAGATGCTGATCTGTGACCTCTTGTTATCCTATGGTAGTTCATTTATGAACATAGGATTATGGTGTCTTTCAAACACACATGGTGAAATATGTACATTATATGTATATATTTACTAGCTTTTCAGCTAGTTCTTAAAAATAATTCAATTCAGAATGAAGCTATGAAGATTGAAGATTGCTCCAAATAAACATCAACAAGATCCAATAACTTAGCTGCTCTTAGAATCATAGAATCATTATGGTTGGAAAGGACCACCAGGATCATCAAGTCCAACCTTCATCCTAATATCTCTCTAACCACTAGGCCATAGCCTCAAGTGCTACATCTACTCGTTTTTTGAACACCTCCAGGGATGGTGACTCCATCACCTCTCTGGACAGTCTGTTCCAGTGTCCAACCACTCTCTCAGTAAAGAATTTCTTCCTAATATCTAATCTAAACACCCCTGATGCAACTTGAGGCCATTTCCTCTCATTCTATCATTAGTAATTTGGGAGAAGAGGCCAACACCAGCCTCGCTACAACCTCCTTTTAGGTAGTTGTAGAGAGCAATAAGGTCTCCTCTCAGTCTCCTCTTCTGCAGACTAAGGAGCCCCAGTTCCCTCAGCCGGTCTTCATAAGACATGCTTTCCAGACCCCTCACCAGCTTTGTTGCCC
>VZZY01004239.1:0-54662 GCA_013400335.1 Eurystomus gularis
TCCTCTAATCCAGGGAGGATTAGTATAAGTAGTGCTATAGCTCAAAGTGAGGTTTGGTTTTATTTTTTTAAAGTGGTGGCCTTCTTTTTGTTTGTTCAACAAAGTGACACATTTTTTTACAGGGCAGTAGTTAAAGCAGCATTAAAGTGCCATTGACATCATCCAGTTACTGCACTGACTTGATTATATAACCTCTTTTGTGCAATTTTCATGCTCTGCTCTGTTTGAATGTTTTTACTCTGCTGATGGCTGTTTTTCATTTCCTGCTGGGATGACCTTGAATAAAAAAAGAATAAGAATAAAGTAGACATAAGCAATGTAGTCTTGCTGGCATTTGCAGATCTTTTGTTCTTTGTTGAGAAACATCGTAGTTTGGCATTTATGGTATAGGTTATTTCTACTGGGTAGTAATTAATCTTCAACGTTTAGAAAAAAATAATGTTTTTCTCTTATTTTGTTCTTTTGAGTTTGCCAATGGCAAAGTGATCCAATAATGACAATTTCTACCTTATTTAAACATCTGAAGAGAGCTAAGATTTTCCTGCAGGGTTTCTTAGTGTGAATGTATGTGATCTATTGTATTTGAGAGTCGTACCCTGGAAAATAAGTCCTGCAGAGCAAATTTAGTAAGGGTAACATGGTGTTAAGTTTGTTCTGTTAATTGCATCAAACATTATTGGGCAAAGTAACAGAATATTTTCGGTTTTGGACAAGACAAACTTACCACAAATGCTGGGAGATTACCAAAGGATTAAAGGGATCTTCTAAAGTTTTGAAATATAGGTGATGTGGAAGAGTAGGTCTACTGAAAAAGCGGCAAGTAAGGTGTAGTCTCATGTCATAGAATTATTTGGGGTTAGGACAAGCAATTAATGCTTGGTTACACTAGCTTCTTGTCCTCCTTAGCCTCAACAGTTGGAACAGTAACTAGTAAATGTATTATTTAAAATTTATTGTTTAATCTGAGCGGGAAATAGGATTGATGGCCAGTTTTTTGCATTGATATTTATCAAATCAGGAGGGCTATAAACACATGATGAAATTACACATTGGGCTTAAAATTTTCCATTTGCATATAGAGTTCTCCACTCATGCATTTTTTATAAATTGAACAAAAAGTGTCAAAAGCAAACTAAGTCGTCTCCCATACTTTAGTCAAAGATTTTGCGCTTGTTGTTATTTGGGAGGTATGTTGCTGATTCTAGCTATTCCCTCATGTTACATTTTGTAAATCGTGTTGTTATACCCTAACAGATGAACCTTTGGTTTTATTTGTGCTTTCATTTCTATCCTGCAGGCAATAAAATGTCAGACTCTTACTCAGATGTCTTTGCTTTTGTGAAGTATTTTATTTAAAAGGTAATGTTCTGAAAGCTTTTGCATTCAGGTTTGAGCAAATTAGAATTAATTCGTAGAAGACTATGTATAACAAAAACTTGAGTAACTTAAAAATGGCAAGAATACTTGTGGATGTAGTACTAGATTTCACATCTCTGTAATTGCAGCATTTCTGTCAGATGTGAGTGTGACATGCTGAGTTCTTTGCTAATGCCCTGGTGGTATGCTTTGCATGCATATGCTATGTCACAAGAGAAATGTTTTTAATTAAATCATGACATTATACAGTATTTCTACATCCATGTTAGAACTGGCTACTTCTATGTGTATATATACAGAGAGACATAGCTATGAATGAAGCTGTAGCTTAACATGTTATTTTTTTGTTTTCCTTTTTCTGTTGAAGATCTTAATATAATGGTTTTATGTCAGGATAATTTTTTCTGACACAAATTAAAATTGAAAAAATGGAAAGCCATCTCCTATATACTCTTTCTACAGCAATGAAGGAATTTCAGGGAAATCCTCAGAGCCCTAATAAGTGGCAGGGTACCCAGTCTGCAGGCAGAGAAGAGAAGGACATGGGATTGAACACGCAGAGGAGAAGCCCTGGTGTGCTCTTTCCTGCTGGTGCTCCAGGAATTCTTCATAAAGAGTTTGACCATTTTCCTTGCTTACGCCAACACCTTTGCTATTAGCTGCTGCTTGGAGAGTGCTTACTCCATGGCATCAAATACGTTATCATCAGTAGGGTGATGACTGGGGGTGACATGATTTTGGTGTTGAGTATCCACAATTTGATCCGCAGGCTGCCACCTTTTGAGGCGCATGACAGGAGTACACAGAATTGTCTTGGTAGCCCTACTTTAAATCAGTTTGATTTAGAAAAGTTCATGATTTTTCTTAGTTTGATGAAGAAGCAGAATCTTTAAAAGTCAAATATATGCGTAAAATCTGAATTAAGATTATTAAAGTGTACACCAAGTCTAATCTTTTGTGAAAGTAATGAAATATAAAGCCTTAACTCTCCTCCTCATGTTGTTTTGCCATAATTAGAAAACAAAAGAAGAAAGGAAAACTGCACTTAATGTATTTCTTAATAAAAAGGTTACGGTTTTCATTTCAGTGCCTGGTTTGTTCTGAGTAAAACCAGTCCCTCCTCTAAAAGGGATTCCTGTATTTCAAACAGAGAGTGATATGAAATGTCTTTAATTGGCTTTTCTTGTAAGTTGCCTGATGTTTAAGGTCAATGTATTTAAATGCTATGCTCTTTGCTGTGTATCCTATGTGATTTTTGTATTACAAATATTGATTGATGCCTTTTAGAATTTATTGCTTTATTTATTTTACAAACTATTATTTTGTAAACGTACAATTTAATTTATATGCCCAAATGTTGCCTTGCCCCATCAGGATGTGTTAATAGAGAATCCACAGTTGTCATTACTGTGCTCTGTCAGTGCAAACTTTAGGGCATTCTGGAGTGCCAGAAGCTGTCACAGGAGCTTTGGATTGTATGGGACAGTAACAGCTGCATAATATTTTTTAATATTTATATATTTAGAAGTTTTCACTGTGTTTAATTAGATAAAAGTATTGTTTAAAAGTTAATTTTCAACAGTGAATTGGAAATAGTTTGCTGTTGTTAAGAATGGGCAGTCTAAGAAGGGAGACAAATGGTTGCAGTTAGTTCAAATAAAGAATTATTAGAACAGGATTTGTTTTTTTCCAGGCAAATGTGTCTGCAGCACAGTTCTCATTTGCTTTGTCACAGAAACAAAAACATACAAATACTTTTTTTATTTATACGCCATGCATCTAGATCTTACGGATTTTCATAAAACCTCATTCACTTAATGGCGTGTGGGGTGCCTGCTAAGCAAGTGTGTCTGTGCACCCTGTTTGCTGTGTAGTGCTTGGCACGCATCCTGAGCCCCAGCTCTTCGCGGTGCTGTGGGACCCCGACCGTTCCCAGGCGCTGGAATGTGACCCTCAGCGACATCCGATTGCTAAATTGTCAGCATGCTTCCTGGCACGTTCTTGGCCCATGCCGCCTGGCACTCAGCATGAGTCAGCTGGTCATGCTCCCTGAATTAGCAGAGAGCAGATGTCGTGGGGCCAGGAAAATAATCCTGAGAGTATTCCGTTTACTAGGCATCCTACATACGTTGTTTTGTTTGTATATTCAGGGTAGGCCTAATGCTGCAAAGCAATGGGCTTAGCTTCTGTGGAAGTCTGTATGGCTGAAGTGTGTTTTTATGACTTAAATCTTTAAGCTGTGGAGGGTTGCAAGAAGCAGGAAAATGGTAACCATTCCTATTTAGGATGGTTTTGTGAATTGACAGAAAAACGAGTTTTAGGGCTTCAAGTAGAAGGGTAAGTTCATTTTCCTTGTAATGACTCTTCTTTTTTATAGGTGTATATACATGTTGCCTGTGTTTGAGAGCTAAGAGAGAACACTGTCTGAAAAGTGTTTTGGGAGGTCAGGCAGAAGTTCTTTGAAGGAAGATGTTTAGGTACAGGACCACAAGCTACGATAATTCAACACAAGAAAGAAGCAGTAGCATACTCTTCCCTAAAAGTGTTATTATGTTGTTTAGTATAATTTTCAGGAGTAAATATTTTCTCTGTGAAACATGTAACAAAGGAGACAATCTGAGCTATGAGTTAGATGTGTTAGATTTTTATTTGAAAAACTGAACCCATGACATTTGGGTTTGGGTTATTACGCAAAAGCTATTATAGTACCCTAAAATCCCATGCCATCATCATAGGTATTTATATGATTTAAATTAGTTATTTCTTGTATTATTTGGAGATTAGGAAGTGGAAAAATGACGGTCGGTAACTGGGGTGGACTCCCTCTATCTGCTGTTTTCACCTTTTGGTGCACTCTGGCTGGTCAGTTGGAAGTCAGAGTCGCTGAGCCCTGAAGCACAGCACACAGCCAGGCTGCAGTCAGTTTGTAAGAGCAAAATGGGAACAACGAAAGAGGTGAAAGAGAAATGAATAGGCAGAAACAAGCTTTTGTAAGTAAAAAGTCATGTGGCAGCATGGTTGGGCAGGATCTAGTCTGGAAAAAAAAAGGGGGGGGGGACAAGAAACCTCATCATGCTGATTAACTACACGTTATTTCAGCAACACAAAATGCCTTTGAAGATCTGGATCACAATGGTCTGCTTGAGCCTACCCTTACTCAATTTTCAGTCTAACACAGTCCTCATTCCTGCTGTTCACTCTCTGAGGGAATGCTTCCCTGTGCTCCAGTTGGTGTTATGTTTTTGCTCTGAGCTCTTCTGTCCCCTAAAATGCAGTTAGTTCTCATAAGCTAGATGTAGAATCTGTACCATGGGATGATGACATTTCAAGCCTGAGGAATGGTGCTTCTGCGTAGTATGGAATATTTTTTGTTTCAACTGTGGTATGGCAGTGGTGACTGAGACTTCTTAAATTTTTTTTTTCTTCATCTACTGAAACCTTAATTGGCTTTGAAAGCACTGGTGTTTGATTCTTCCCTATCTCATTGCTATTCAGTTAATTATTTCCACTTCTCAGGGTTTTATAGCTTTATGCTTGTTTCTTATCTCAAACATCTTCCAGAATAGTTGCAGGTACTCCAAATTTGCCACCATCTACAAACTTCATGAGCTTATTTTTTCTTCTACATTACCTTACATTACCTTTTACATTACCTTAAAATATGTGATACTTTGTGGCCGATTTCTGCCCAATTCTACTTGATACAACCCTTCAGTTCGGTAACTAGTCTTTGCTTATCCTCTTTTTCCTGACCGGTTGAACACTTTGTTTACAGAGATTTTCTCTAAACCATATTTATTTGATTTGTTTAATTTGTTAATGAATGGCCTGTATCAAACCCCTTAAACTAGTGTATGCAACGTATACTGTGTTTTGGTTATCCACTTGGCTTATTATCCTATTATATAAGACAATTAAGACAGTTTGACAGAATTTCTTCTTGAGAAATCTACAGTGGTTATGACTTAACAACTTTATTTTCTGTGTACAAGAAATACCTCATGAAGTACAAGTATAGTAATTTAGAGGACAAAAGAGGTTGTGTGTTCTTGATTTTGAGCAGCTTTTGTGATCTGCCTTACTATTTATTTTGGGTGATTTTAGGCTGAAAAATTAATGCAAAAGTTTCAAGTTAACACTTAGAAGTGTTACTTCCTTTGAAGAAAGAGCTCTTTGAAGGAATGTACTGAAATAATAATCCTACATTTTAGTAAGATTAACATTGGGTTTTCTTCCATTTTAATGTAATTGTAATACTAACTTTAAACAAAACATGTAATTAATCTTTATAAAAAAGTTTTATTGTCATCATAGCTTTCTATGAAACATTTTACTTACAGATACCAAATATACTAGGCTCTAGAGAAAATGCGGGTGCTGTGTTTTATTATGGCTCTTTTTTAATACCTTTACGAAGAATGAAAACCAATGGGTAGGATTTCAAATGTGATGTATTACTTAGTGTTAACAACTTCTTATGAGAAGGGCAATAGTGTCAGGAGTTGGGATAAAATATCACTGTGTGCAGCGATAGTAAAATAATATAAATTATTTTGATTGGTGTTTCTAATCCCTGGCTATCCTAGTGAGTTACTGCAGAATGGATTTGACACATCAAGAGGGTAGTTTTGATGCTGACTCAGAGGACTGGCTCCTTCATTGCATTCATGAAAGTTACATACTTATTTATCAGCTTTCTTTCACTGTAGGGAATAGGCTTGCTTTTCATATGGACGAACATATATTCTTTTATATCTAAAAAGACATTCTTCATTCTGTCTATGTTGTCTTTGGGCAAAGATTGATTTTTAATTGTGGAACTTAAATAATTTAAGAAGTCCTATGTCATTTAGGAACTAAATATTCCTAATGGTATTGTGAGCCTTTTGAAAAATACTCAGTTCTCAGTAGTCCCTTCTTGAGTATTGGATTTTTGCACTTTTGATTATTTTAATAAAAATTAAATTGCTTCTTTTAAACACATAAACTTTCAGATCATCTAGAAAAAGCTGTTAATAAAATGGAATGTCATGCTTACAGAGGGATCTGCTGTATCTTCTCTCAGTACAGGCTACAACATTCGATGCTTGTTTAGAAAATCCCAGCACATGAGATTCAGGGACTCATAGGCAGCATCTCTTTCTTATCAGGGACGTGTGTTTCGTGTGTGACAAATGAGTATTTCTTGTGTGAGTAATGAACAAAATGTAATGCTGTTTAGCTATAACTAAAGAAGGTGCTTTTGTAACGAACAAATTCCAGCTAAGACAATTTGTACTTCTAAATCTGGAAATCCTTAGTTCAGCTGGGAGTTGAGTAAGAGCGGCTGTCCTGCATGTCTACAGACAGTTTAACTACATATCTAAATAAGGGATAGCAGATTGCATCCCTCATTTATTCCAGTCACTGATCAAATATTTTGGTGGACTGTAATGCAAACAGAACCACATGTCTAATCCTTTCCTTACAATGAACAGTAGGCCACATCCTAAACCACATATGTAGAAAAAGTCCTTCTGAGGCCATTATTCCAGAGCTGAATAAGCCCTGGTGGGCTGATTTGTGAGGACTGATGCTTAAGTATGCCACTTGCAAAAGATTTCAGGCAACTCTACCCCCATTATGTACAACCTCAGCCAGTGGGGTTGTATAGGATTAGTGTTTCAGCTGATTTTTTGTCTGCTTTTCTGTATTTGCTTTGACTATATACCAAATTCTAGAGACTTGTTGGTAACATATTACCTGTTAGAACGCAGTGCATATTTATATTTTCACGAGGATTGGTTTGGGTGCAAAGATTGAAGTTATGACACGTTTGTGTCCTACTTTCTGAAAGCAATTGATATGTATGTTTTAGGATGGACAGTGCAATAAGCATGATCACGATCTTTCAGATTTTACTTACTTTCCATTTGCTTCCTCTCTGTTCACTTTCCAGAGACTACAAGGTCCTGGTGTCCTTGGTCTGCTGCTAGGGAAGAGGGAAGACCTGCTGCCCTCCTTCCTTTCCCCTGGTCCTGATCTTTCCTCATAGTGCCTCTCTCAGCTGAGTGGTCTCCCAGGAAGCTCTTCAGTTTGCTAATGAGGCAGAAAATGATTTCCTGGGTTGTTTGTTTAGTTTTTGTTTGTTTTGGTTGTTTTTGTTTTTTTTTTCATGGGTTTACTGCTGGTCCTGATGAGTTGGTTAGATTGGTTTCCGAGACTCTGGGAATATTCCCTGGGAATACGATAGCAAGTGCAAGCAGCCAGCAAGACCATGGGACTTGGAGCCAGGGGAGGAAGAGGTGGGAAGTGCTACCACCTTGTTTTAGCAGGAGAGAGGTGTGAGGCTGGCACAGCCCTGGCGTTTCCCTGGACCCCACGCTACTGCCACCTTGCTTGGGAAATCGGTCTCCTTTTTGGAGAAATTCTCATTAAGCTATAGATCTAACAGGAAATTGAAGATGGTAGAAAACATCTAAAAAACTTAAGAGAAATAAAGTAAAATTAAATAAGAAAATAAATACCTCCAGGCAGCTGGATTTGTGGGTTTTAAAGGAAGGATAACATAACGAACTTAAGCCTCCTTAACCACAACAAAAGAATGAAGTAGCTTAAAAGTCTTGAAAGCTGTCTCTTTTTTCCTGACCTTTTTTCCGATCCTGAGTTTTCTATATCTGTTTATTTACAAGCACTTTTAGTTACTGTATTATTTAAAAGCTTTTAAAATAGACAATTCATTATAGTGAAATGCAATTTAACATCCCATTGCAAGTTGTTTTGTTGTGGAAGAGAACACCCTTCATGACCACTGGTTTCAATTAGATAGAGCCTTCAGAGTTGACTGCTGAGGCTGCATTTGGTCAATCCTCTGCTTAAACTTGTTAGCGTTTGGATTTGTTTTGCTTTCTCCTTTGGTCTAAAGCTGTGGTTTACAGACAGAAGCTGGTCACAGTGGTCACAAAGGCTTGTGCTTAGTTCAGTTTTTCATATGAGAAAATACATAGGGGTTTTTTTAGATTTTTTTAAATAACATGATTCTTCTTTCTTTATTCTACAGAGACCTAAGATTTAATAGGATTAAAGAAATCCAGCCTGGAGAGTTTAGACGGCTTAAAAACTTGAACACACTGTAAGTTCTTTTGCAACCCTAAGGCCCTTTCGCCTTTTGATTTAATGTGATTAATTTGATAATGTGCCAAATTTGCTCACTTGTAACAGGTAAGTGGTCTCACAAATTTAATCTGAAGTATTTACACAGGTGAGGGAAGTGGGGTTCAGGCTCAAGGTATTTGAAGGCAAAACCAGGCATATGTCTATTAAAATAGAAAAAGGAAATTATTTATATCCTAATGTTTTATTAACATACTTTAATTGGAAGTATGAAAAATACAGACCTTTGCTGTATAATTTTTTCCAAACTGTGCTAAATGACTTTGGTGGAATATCACATAATAGATCATCAGGTTACAACAGAGCTGTTCAAAGGCTCAGATGTGCGAATGTGCTGCAGTTACAAAATATTTGACAAACTAATGTTTTGAACTTTCCTACTTTAATGTGCTATCCAGGACTGGCAGAAGTTGGAAATTTTTGTTCCCACTGAGCTGCCTTTTATGGAGGTCTTTGTTGTCATATATGTTTGTGAAGAGAAGTCTGTTTGTTTGTGAAGAAAATATATGTCATATATGTTTGTGAAGAAAAATTTTTGAAAAGACTTTTTACAAACCATAATGCGGCTAAGTTTTAACTTAGTCTTTCCTTGTCATTCCTTCAAACATTACTTCTGAAACAAATACATGCATGTTTCTCTTCTCTAATATTCTAGCAGACATGAGGAGGAATTAAGCTGGACAGTTATTTTTACTTTTAAATATATGTAATTTATAATTGCAAATTTGAGTGTTTTCTAGAACACAAGTAGCATGTGAACTGCAATACAGTAGTGAACAGTCTTGAGAGATCTTGTGTTGTATATTCGCACCAGAAGAAATGATAGGACTTGCCCCCAAAAGTATATTGTCCAAATTGTCCAGCAGGTCAAGGGAGGTGATTCTTCCCCACCACTCCACTCTTGTGAGACCACATCTGGAGTACTGTGTCCAGCTCTGGAGCCCTTGATACAAGAAGGACATAGACCTGTTCGAGCAGGTCCAGGGGAAGGCCACAAACATGAGCTAAGGGCTGGAACACCTCTTCTGTGAGGACAGACTGAGAGAGTTGGGGTTGTTCCGCCTAGAAAAGAGAAGGCTTCAGGGAGACCTCATTGTGTCCTTCCAGTATCTGAAGGGAGCCTACAAGAAAGCCGGGGAGGGACTTTTTATAAGGGCTTATAGTGATAGGATGAGAGGCAATGGCTTTAAACTGGAAGAGGGTAGATTTAGATTAGAAATTAGGAAGAAGTTTTTCACTATGAGGGCAGTGAGTCACTGGAACAGGTTGCTGAGGGAGGTTGTAGATGCCCCAACACTGGATATGTTCAAGTCTAGGTTGGATGGGGCTTTGGGCAACTTGATCTAGCAGAAGGTGTCCCTGCCCATGGCAGAGAGGCTGGAACTAGGTGATCTTTAAGGTCCCTTCCAACTCAAACCATTCTATGAAGTCTGTGCTGCCAAGACGTTTTTACTAGCTGTTCCTACTTCCAGTCACCTTTGATCGTATCTCTGTTTGCAGTTGGTCCCCAGTTTTGATTTACAATTTCTGTCAGATATCCAGCCTCAAGTTTTAACTGTCCAGATCATTGATCTGACATCCACAAGTCCTGAATAAAGACAGGATTAATTCAATTTCCATTCCCTTCTCCTCATAAAAGCACTGCATGAGGGATGAGTCCAAATTTGTAAATCCAGACAGTTGTGTTCCTGTATGATATAAAGGGCCCAGTACACAGAATGTCGCTAAGAAACATCTAGGAGAAGTCACTTTAATGCACCTGCTAATGACAAATCTTTCTTAACATGAATTTTAGCAATTTCAAAGTGATATGTAGACCTGAGACCAAGGTTTTTTTCCTCTTCATCTCAGATACCAACAAAAAGCCACAGTATTTCAGTTTTTAGATTTTTAAAACAATATTTCTGTCTGATTTTTTCAGAGCTTTCTCCTGCAAGGTATTGACTGATATCACTTTATTTCTTCTAACAGTTGCTGTTAGGAGAAGATGCATTTTGTTTTGTTATTTTCTTTTAAAGTTTTCTTTCTAATACTACATTACACCTGCTGTTAAACTTTTCCTCCTCTACTGTTACTGTATGTTAAAATAAACTGTTCTTTATTTCTTTCTATAGGCTTCTAAACAACAATCAAATCAAAAGAATACCTAGTGGGGCATTTGAAGACCTTGAAAATCTGAAATATCTGTAAGTTAATTGAATGTTACATTTGCTTCATTATGTAACTGAACATCTTCAACAGGAAAGTGTTTTAATCTGTGATTATGTTTTAGTTTGACTTCACTATAAACTGCTTTGAAAAATCTGTGAAATCATTTTATGGGATGGGCAAACTGAATTTTTGTCTCTATAAGTAGGTGCTTTTAGATTTGCTAATATAAGGCTGTGGCATTTGTAGGCAGTAGATTTTAAAGGACTTTATAGTTGCTGTTTACTATATGCAACTTAAAAGATAATTTAAAAAGGGATATGTTGAAAGGTTTAGGAAGTCACCTCTTAAGTTTCACTGAAACCTTCATGCAGGTACTTTTTAAGTTTGTGTTTTGAAAAGTGATTTAAATGCAGCTAGTCCAAGGTTTGTGTCTGTAATTTATAGAAGCTTTTTAACTACTCCTAAATTGTTCACTGAATGCAGTATAAATTTTTAAGACAGAAATTAAGGCAAACACAAAATAGAAAAGTACACATATGATTTGCCGTATGTTATGTGTCTTCAGGCACCATGTATATTTTAAGACTAACTCCTCACCTTTTTAACAAACATATAAAGTATATTAATTATCTGAATAAACAGGACATAAAAATGCTATTTTTATCTGTATAAAAGACTAAAGCTGAATAGTAAGTTGTCATGGATTCTCAGGTCTAGTCTCTGAAGCCACCTTACATAGTGTCATGTAGAAAAGTTTCACTCTGTTGTTTTAGAGTATTGATCATGGATGAATGCTGTACGTTAAAAATCATCATGATGAGATTTCATTGTTTTGGAAACAATTCAGAAGTTTAATTTTTCCATCTAGTTTTCAAGGATGCAGCCTGAATAGCTCTAAGAGGTGGGGAGAATGGAAGAAAATAAAAAAATCACATAAATCTGTGCAGACACATTACCTGGTTTTCTGAGATTTGCTTGATTACATTCCTGGTCTCACTTTTAATGTGTATTGTCTTTCAGTAATAAAATGGTTTAATCTATGTACAATAGGAGGAAAAATAATACTGAACAGACTATCCCCAATTAATAATAATGGAATTTAATAATTGTATTTGTTACAAGGTATGTTTGTATGGTGGATCTGGTATTGGAGTACCGAAGATCTATTAATTCAGGATGGCTAAACTTCTTTCCACAGTCAGCAACTGTGCAAAAATACTACTTGATTCTTATTAGTTCTTCGTTGTCACATGATTGCCTTTGCCTAGCTGTAGTAAACCTGAGATAAAACTCAACTATGCACTCTGTTCAGTTCAGTAAGAGTGAAGAGAGATAACATATACATGTAGTGATGTTTATCTGTACCTATACATTGTTAAGAGGAAGATAATTTCCTTTTCCTCTTTTTCCCTGGAAAATTTGAATATAAAGTTCAACCTGGTAGTTTGTTCAGCTGCAGAGAGCTCTTCCTTAAAGCCATCCACCATTTTGCTAAAATCAACCTCAAGATCTTTTTGCCTGTTTCAAGGGCTGTAATATAAATATTTAGCTCTGAACTGTCCAGTTATAAAAGTGCAGGTACTGGTCAGATAATCAATCCAGAAGGCTTAAATGTACCAAATAAATACAGTTCAGCAGTGAAAATTTCAGCTAAGTACATGCTAACTGTATTCTGTGCAACAAAGGGAACAAAACAGACCTTTTTTTTTTTCCACTAGGATCTACGGAAGTAGAAACTAGGGAGGAGAGATTGCACAAAAGTTAGAAATATTGTTCAGAGTTTAACATTATATAAACCCAAATCATCTGGAATAATTGACATCTGAATAATTGGCCTGATTAGACAATCTGGAATAATTGGCCTGGTCCTATAGGTATTTGCAAACCTAACTTATATTGTCGTGTTTCATAAAATGAGATCATTGATCCATGATATTACTTGTGTTCTTAGGAGAACTCAAGTACTGGATTGCAGATGGTTCTAAAAATGTGTAATTCACTGAGTAATTTTAGAAAACTTGTAATTTCTTAGTGGCTTTGATTTAGCAAAATGTAAGTATATATAAATATAAAATGTATAAATATTAGTATATAACTATGTAAAAAATAGTTGTAACTATATAATTATATGTAAAATACGTAACTATAAGACATAATAGAGTATATTTATATTTTAAAAAAAGCCAGTGTCTGAGTGATAGATGTCAGGGCCCATTCCTGTATCTCTGCTGATCAGTTTTGTGTTTTCAAAACAAAATTTTTTTCCAGCAAGTGTCAAAGAAGATCTAGAATTTTTAAATGCTTCTTTGTACTATTTCTTTTTGACATTCGGCTTAGAGTTTTTGAGGTGTATATATATTTTCAGAATTGTTTGGCTGTCAAACCATTTTTGACAGAGTAATGATATCTTCTCAATTTTCTGTGCATTAAAAACATTCATCATTGTAAAAGTTGCTCTTTACATTATAAAAAGAAAATTTTGCACATGTGATTTTTGAGGCTTATTTTTTGGGAAAGTTTTTTATCTCATTCTTTATGTAATTGAAATTTGACTGTTCTATAAAGAGTTTTGTGTGAACTTGCTGTGCTGTTTGTGATAATAATTTTTCTTTGAATTCATATGCTAAAAGGTGAAAAGAAAGGAATGCAATTATTGTCTTGCTGTTAAATCCAGAGGATAATTTTTTTTCCTGCCTTTCTGTCTGTCTGTCTTCATTTCATATACCTTATTGTTAGCAATATGGTTCTTTATTAAGGATCAAAAAGGCATTAGTAGCTTGGACCCCATCCGTCATACAGTTTCTTTCTACACTTCAGTGATTCTGTATAATTTTGGGGGGTCTTATGTTCCCCGTTCTGCAAAGGATGCTGTAAACACTCCTGTCTAAAAGTTGTCTTCATATGAATAAAATAATCAATAACATGTTTGTAGTTAGTTGCTCCCAATACAGGATGTGTATGTGTACATGCTGTACATGGTACACTGAACAAATTTAATTGACCTCCATAGAGTTATTCAGTTTACTGACTAGAGGTGGTAGTACAGAAAGATGAGAAAGAAAGGCTTCTCAACCTTATAATCTAGATGCAGGTGGATTTGTGAAAACTTTGTAGGATAATCCTTCCTGATCCTGAACGTCAACAGTTTATTCTCCAAGAGAGAAGATAATTGGGAATTGAAGGTAGACAGATAGTACCATTTTGAACATGTAGGATACTAGAAGATTTGGAATCAACAATGGAAAAAATGAGGTTAAGCTAAAAAGAAAGAATTTAGGGAGGAGATATGGAAAAATAGAAAATATAGATTAATGATTAAAAAAACTCTTCCAGGTAAAGAGAAGGTACTTGGTATTTACAGAGCAGTAAACTAGAAGCTAGTGTGAAAGAGGTGAAGGAAATAAAAATGGCGAATGAAAATAACTGGTAACAACCTTGGTACATGTTCACTTAGGAAGAAATGGAGGGGTGAGGAATAAAACATGATAACATTGTGATAAGTATATGATAAATGGAAATTAAGACTTTATGAAATGTATCAGTTCTGGAAAAACTAGAAGGGAGCACGCAAGGTTTGTTTAACCTTTGGTGAATGAAGTAATAGTAGGAGAAAATACATTAGAGGTTTGCCAAAGTGCTGAGTTGCTGACCTCACTCTTCCAGAAATTAGATTAGGTCGTGTTTCCTTCTGTGTCTTCTGCCACTGTTGCTGTCATGGTCGTGTTACTTTGTCCTTTGAACACCTCCAGTGATTCTGGTTCTCATTTCTTTGTAATTGGTGTTGTTAATTCCACTGTCTTCTTTGTGTTTCTATATAAATCACCCTTTGTCATCTTAATCCACTATTTATTCCTTCTTTGTAAAATTCTGATGGTTCAGTTCTCTCAGAAAGCTTTTAAGTAAGTTGAACAATAAACTACTTTTTCCCTAATTAACCCTAAATCTGTTTTCTGCTAATGTAACTGGGATAAATTTTGAGAACATTTTTATTAAAGATTAGCGCAGTGTTTACAGACTTTCATTTATTAGGCACATTCTAGAAATATTTCTTGTGATTGCTACCTATTTGCGTTTCGTATTCTGTCATCTCTCTCTTCATTAGGCAGATATGTGTATATGTTTTTCTTTCTGTTAATATACTCAGGGGAAAAATGAAAGTCTGGTTAACACATTTGTCATATAGGACACACGTTTTCATAGCCTTGGGGTCGCTGTGGTGTCTCTGTGGAGGGGGAACATGGACTGAGGTCAGTTGAGTGTCCTGCAGCTGAAGGTTTTCTGATCAGAATGGACAAAAGTTGTAGTTTTAGCTGAATCCCAAATAAAGTCCCACTATAGTGTGAGAGCTCCAAAAGGTGATGCAAAAGGTGGCTCCCTCCCTTGCAGTATGGTGATAAAAAACTACAAAGTCATTATCCCAGTCTTTGTCTAACCCAGCTGCTTTTTTTCACTCTGCCTTACTTTGGCTGCAGAAAATAAATAAAAGTTACATGATTGATTCTGCTGAAATTTTTTTTTAATTGTTTAATTCAGATTTCTTGAATAAAATTATTTAAATGCCCACAAGAGATACTTACTTGAGGTTGGTTATTAAAACCATCTTAGCCCACTCTGGTTCACTTCTCTGATCAGAGGTTTAGTACTTGGAGGAATAAGAGGAATTTCCACACTGCTAAGTGGAGTGTATTAAGAAAGGTAAATAACATGTTAGCTGTTCAGTCCTTGACATATTTGAAGGAGCGAGAAGAAATTGTGCATTTAAAATTCTCACTGGAAAATAAGATAGGAATTTAATATCATACAGAGAGGAAAATTAAGGAGAGACAAAATTGTGGTGACTATGATCCTCAAATGAATTGGTAAATCTGAGTCAGAGCAAATATTTGACTACTTGTGAAATAATACTTTTTTCAAATAGAACAAAAAAACGGTTCCACATCCAAAGTGTGTAATACATTTCTTCTCTCTCTATTCAAATTATTTTTAAAGTTCCTACAGTAATTTCACACGACAGTATTTTTTTTCCAGTTTAATTTGTTCATATTTTTAAGCATTTAAAAAACCTCATAAATTTTTGCTTCCTTGTTCTTTGTTTTTGGAGGAACTTGGCTTTTTGTTCAGATGCCTATCTATGTTAGTAAAGTACACCTGAGTCTCCGTGTATTAATGTGTTTGAATCTCAGTATGCATTGGAAAACTAAATTTAGACTCAAGGGAAGGGTAACAATCCATATCGTCCCCCAAAGTTGTCCTGAGTTGAACATCAGATACCTACAACTTTTTTCCTTGTTAGAACCTATTGTGAAATGTTGCCCATTGTTAAATCAGTGTAAAAACTACCACCAGCTCCAGCAGAGCCAGTACTTTATCTGTTGCATCAAAAAAAGTTTGCAGTATTTCCAGTAAGTTACTGAAAACTAATAATAGAAAGCCAAAACCACTACTAATAAAATGCCTGCTAATAAAGCCATTTGTAGTCCAAAGTCTCTTCATCCCTTTTTCATAAAAATCCATGCCTGATTTAACTAAGTTTCAAATCATTTGTCAAATAATTGTGAAAAAGCTCTTAACTGCAAACCTGTTCCTAATCTAACGCAAAAAGAGAGTGACTGACACTGAACCCCAGAAGTATTTTCATCTGCTGCCTCCATGCAGAAACTGCAGTCGTCAGCTAAAATGTGATTTTTTCTCTAACACGCTCTCACTGAACCATTCTTGCTGTTAAAAGCAGGATGAAAGTGAGTACATACACTGATCCATCCTGATTTATTGTAATTCCATGGAAAAGGTATAGGCAACACATATGAACATGATGGTACTCTGCAAATGTTTATTCTGTTTGTATTATAGAGTATCAAACAGGGACCAGTGAGGTCCATCTTCTACACAGTGATAAAACAAATACACAATACTGTTTTATGGATGCAATACAAATATTCTAACTTGTATTTTTTTTTTAAATATTCAAAAGTTGACACAGGCGGAGTTACAGATATTCTCACCATTTGTTTTCCAAGTCCAGTAAAAAGACTTATTTCATCATAATTTGAACATTTGTACCAGTGTTCAGATGAGATATTTTAAGGAAAACAAAAGGCCAATGGCATCCCCAGTGTGTTCTGGTAAAGGCACTTCTGATGCAATTCTGTCCCACTGAGTTGACTTTATTTTGACTTTTGGCAAGCCCATCAAGAAACTGAGGGACAAAGAAACCGTAAGTAATAACAGTGAGCACTGGGATGCCCAAGACCATCCAGCAGACAGCCTCAGGGCCTACAAGGCCCCAGACTTTTGTCTTTCCTGGCAAGCATTTGGGATGAAATCTCGAGGACAAAGTATTTTTGTGTATGTGTTTAGTTTTTGTTTTGTATTTTTTTCCTAATATGTAGTTGAAAAACTGTCTTCATGTGTCAACTTAGTTCTTCTTTTCCACCTTCATGTAGCTCTTGTTTGTGTACTAATATTACTGATTGTTTCTTGTTTCAGCTATTTGTACAAGAATGAAATCCAGTCAATTGACAGGCAAGCATTTAAAGGACTTGCCTCTCTAGAACAACTGTAAGTGCCTTTTCTGTTCTGTGCTGTCATCTCCATGGTTCCCCTGCAGAGGAAAAGTGCACGCCTTGGTCCGCACATCCTGCCTGCATGCTCTGCATGTCTGCACTCCCTGGGTTGTCAGGCAGAGAGCCCCATAATTATTTGCATGTGAAAAAAACCAATTGATCTGTGTCTCAAATTTCATAGAATCATAGAATTATAGAATCATTCAGGTTGGAAAAGACCTTTAGGATCATCTAGTCCAACCTTCGTAGAAATTTCTCGTTTCTATGTCCGTCTTTTATTTGTGATTTGCATTCCTGGTGTCCCTATATATTGTTACATAGCTTTGATGAAGAAGGAGCATTATTGTGGAAAATGTTGAAAACTAAAGTGTATTGCTTAGAGAGAGATTCTGATTTGATTTCTGTAGGGTTGATAAGATTGCAATTCCTTTGACTGCAGAGTTACTTTGTTTTATGCAGCATAACTAAAGCTGAATTAGTCTCTTGGAGTTTAACCCAGTTTGTTGTATTTTAAAATAAGAAGAGATCTTAAAATTAAAACCTTACTATTATTGATATGTGTTAATCATTGCCATATACAGATGTTTTAAAAGTAAGAAAGTTCATTTTTTGTAAGGTAGATGTTTCGGTAATGTCTTCTAGAAAGATTGATTAAAATCATACTCCTTTTCCTGTATATTGACTGAAGAATAATTTCCACTGGAAAAGAATGAAAAATGCAGTCCTCAACATGACAAAACCTGATCATATTGATTCAATTACATTTCACTATATTTTGTTTTATGCTCAGAAAACATTTCTAAACATTCATTGTGGTAATGTTTGGAAAAACAGAAAGAGCTATAAACGTGTAGCTGTTTGACAGTTTGGCTGCCAACTGACAGTACTAGACCAATGAGTTTTGTAGCATATGAATTTTGAGGGCTGAACATCTTTCTTCTAGGACCAACAGAAATTTTGAAACTCCTGACATTTATCAGTGTATTACAGATGTTACTCTAAGCCTCTAGTGGATATTAGAGGACACAGTGTGTAATCTGAAATGAAATGACATTTTGGATGGGCACAAAATCACACAAGGTCATTTTAGAGGGCAATAGGTGCCTTTTGAAGGAAGAGCTTCTGTAGAAAACAAAGATTATAATTATAAAACATATATGTCATTTGTTTCCTTACTGCCTTTCTCTTCCTCTTCTTCCTACTCTAGAAATGATTACTGCAGCATGTTGACAGCAACTGGTAGGGCTTACTTGCATGCTAATAGTAATTGTTATTTTCTTTGTAGAATTTTATATATTGAGGCCCATTTATTGAATTACTAATGCTTCCAAAATAATACTCTTCTCCATGCCACAAGCCAGATAGTGGCAACATTTGCCAGCTGCGAGTGGCAACATTTGTCCTTTTTTTCTCTTTTTTTCCCCCTCTATTTCCTGTTGATCCATGACTGAAAACCAGAAATCACTTTGGAATATTATCACTTTTTGAATATACTTTTCTGCTGGGTTGCAGTTAAGCCTCCCTGCCTGCAGTGATACCTCACTGTATCACCTTAAGCTCAGTCTTGAGGTATCCACATTTTTTTGATGAAATTAAGTTTTAAACAGGGCTTGAGTCTCATCTCTAGCTGAGAAGTATGAAGTATGTGTTGACTCAGCCAAATGCTCTTCTCAATGCTCAGCAGAGTTCTCAGATGCTGTCATCCACATCTCAGGGAAAGACTCTATTAATAGTAATTTCTTCTCCTCCAGTGAAGCGAAATGAAACTGATAGTGGCAAACACTTTTCTGGGTTGCTTTGTTTGGGTGTTTTTGTTGTTGTTCTTTGAGGCAAACTGTAAAAATAGTTCCATTTAGGAGGCCTGTTGCATATATAAGGGAAGAAAAACCCTAGTATTTTACTGAAGCTGGCAGGAGCCTTCTTAAGCCTCAGCAGCAGAATTCTTAACTGCTGATATAGTAGAAATATCTTTTTCTTTGGAAATTTCTGCCAAGGGAATAAGATATTTGAATCAGATCTTGAAAGTCGCTTGTGCTACAGTAAATTCTGAAAAAACTTGGCAGTTATAGGTGCTCAAATGCACTGAGCCATACTTGTTTCGTCACCTAACTCTTCAGTCATGGCAGGGTATGAAGGGAGAAAGTCAGCTGATGAAAAGTAGTCGCTTAGTACCAGTTCAGACCCCATTAAATCTTCAAGACCTGTTTGGATCTGGCAAATGCAACACAAAGCTGCAGGAAACTTGCATTTTTTCGGAGCAGTGGCTGAAAGGCAACAAAACCTGCCTCTATATGCTGGCGGTTAGACAAGTGCTATATGCCTGTACTTAGATGACTGAATCTCACCTGAAATGCCACAAATACCTAGCTTGGGAGATCACAAGTTTGCTGTATCTGGATCCCAAGATTAAGCTCTAAATGCAGTCTATTTCCAGATGTGTGTATGTTGCTCTCTTCCAAATATCTACTATGATTTTTTGAGATCTCAGCCTAAGTGCTGTGTGTATTGGGGACAACAAGCATTCTCAGCAGTCCTTAACTACTAGGATACCCAAATAGTAATGGAATTATTTAAATCTGTTTACCTAATCTTAGTGGAATACTAATTATGCATTTTCTTTTAACTTTCATATTAACATGCTAATTTTACTCTTTATAAGCTGTTATTAGAATTACACTGTAGTTTGTGTAGACATGTACATATCTGGGGGAAAGTGAGTAGATAAAAACATTATCTTACATTTACCAGTGCAGCTTGTTGTATGTATTTTTTTTCCCTCAATTCATTTTTCAGTAGCTTTGAAATGCTGCTATGGACATTTTTTTTTTTGTCTGACAAAGAATTCCTGTTTTTTGCATAAATGTATCTGAGCAGTTATGCACATTTAACATAGTGGAGCCTGATTAAACTCTTAATTGCTGCTAAAAATACCTGTGGTAAGGAATAATGAAAGAGAATTAATTGGTAAACAAAGAAACAAACCCAAAATGTATGAAAAGGGCATTGAGAACTACAACCTTATTATTCTAAAATAAGATCAGCTGGGGACAACAAACCTAGATGACTAGAAACAGATATTTATCTAGCCTTATTTTAAAAGTTTTTAAAGAGAGGATTCCATAATGCCGTAAGTATCCTGTTATCCAATATTTTATGTTGTTATTGTAACATGTTATTTAAATCTCTTTCCTTGTGGTTTAAGCCTGTTGCTTCTTGTCATACCCCTAGGCAGGGAAAGCTCTTTGATAAATGTGGGAAAAATATGTTTGTTCATTCTGTTTCAAATAATCAAAATGGCAAACGTGATTTAAATATTCAGAACATAGATTATACTTAAGCAGTGGATATTAAGTACTTCCCCAAAGATGTGGAGATACTATTAGAAATGAACAATTAGGATATATGATAAAAGTAATCCTGTACGAAAAAATTATGCTACAAAAGATGTAATCTTAAATTTAGTGCTGTGAAAAATTCCAGTCTGACAGAATTTTACTGTAAATGTTCTTCTTTCAAGCTGAGTAGTACTAAAGGTAAAATCTGTACCATGCTTGTTTGGTCAAATCTTTATCTTCCTCTGGATGTGTTTGGTGTAGCCTTTTTTAAAAAAAAAATTAATTATTTTTTTTCTTTCTGTTTAATCCTTGCTAGTGAATTCAGAATTAAATACAGAGGTATTTAAAAATCACTCTTGCATGCTTTTTCTTTAAATTTCCATTATGAAAGTCTTTTTGAATATCAAATTAATTACAACAGAATACTCTTAAAAATAGCATTTTATACTTGTAACATAAAAGATGCCTATAAAGACCTGTCAGTGTGAGATTATTTACTGAATATGATTATCTTTAAAGGAAATTTTCCAGTCCCAAGAAATTCTCGTATTAATTAAAATATTAAAAATCCTTTTTAAAAGCATTAATGTGGTACATAGAGGAAAAGAATGTAAGTGATAAACCTAAGTGATAAAAAGTGATTAAAGTCTAGGTCATAAAGTCAAGAATTTTTTTTATTATTTTTATTGTAGACTTACAATGCAGTGTTTTCTACATCTATTCTTTTAGAATTACACATGTTGCTAATTGCTTTGTCTACATATTTAACACCTTGTTCTGTTCATAAATTGCCTGACAAGTTGCTCAGGACTTTGTTGAGGTAATGATTTAAATACCTGCAAAACACAACTCACTTGCATATGAAGCAGTTAAGAGTAGTTTCCAGTTGGACTTCATGATTTGATTTTTTGAGCTACTTTACCTCATCGGAAATCCTGCTGCCTAAAGTTAATGGTTATAATATGCTTCAATGCCTGAATTATTGTATCTGTGATGATTTGAAGTTGTAAACAAGGCATGATTTATAACAGAAGTATTGTTTTAATTAGGCTGATTAATTTAGTTGGAAAAACAAGATGAGTTTTCAGGCACATAAAGTATACTTCACATCTGTCATAGTAGTCTTGAATACTAAGCAGCAGTTATGAGCTGTTGCTTTGAGTTTAATGATGTATATATATCACTTAAACCATCTTAGAGAGGTATCCTTTCTTTTTCTCTGTTTGCTCATCTCACCTCTGATCCATGAACCTCAAGAAGGGGTTGTGTGCCTCAACGTGCCTGTTTTCACCAGCGTTACTTGTTGTTCTAGTAAGAACAACAGGTATTACTTGCACCTACAAATCTTGCCTTGTCAATGCCAAAGAAGTACAAGATACTAATTTATCGGGAAGACAAGGAGATACGTTTGCAAGGTGCTCATGAATCATTAAAATGCAAGTAGAATTAGTGAAGTTAAAAAGGGAAAAATCCCTGTTGCCCGCACAAGAAGTAGTGTATGTAATTTTTGCCAAAATTAGAGCTTCATCAGAAGAAATAGCAAACCCTGTAGTTGTGCCTGGTCTTTCCCTTCATCTTCTTTCACTGTACTGATCCCCACCTCACCTTGCCCCCTCTCAAATGCTGCTGATGCTGCAGAGTTGGGCATGCAGAGCCCTGGCTCCTGGCAAGCTGTGCCTGCCCACCTCATGGCCGGGTCCTGCTTGTGGGGCAGATACTGGCCTTGTCCTACTGGTCCTTCCTCAGGGCTGGACCTGACTGAGGTCTCTCTTGTCTCTGCTGTTAATTTGAATGAACCTTGCAGGAAGTATCTGCCTTTGAGATGTCTGTCTTTTTGATTTAGATGAAATTGGTCTGTATTTTCAAAAGGGAGATGAACACTGGCAGGCATAGCACGATTACACACTTCTTGTTTCCTTATGCAAACAAGATCATACTCTCTGCTCACTACACTATGTGGCCATGCGTTGCACTGGCAGTAAGCAGACTTGACACTGATGTGCCTGATCACATCCGTGCTGATTTATTGGCTTTTTCTGTGGTCCCCATTCATTGCTCCCTGGCACCGCTTGCTGGCTCGCGCTGGGGCCGTGCTGTTGCTGGCGGGGGATCTGGGAGGCTGCCAGGCACGTGCCTGGCTTCCCCGCCGCACGCGCCTTCCAGGGCTCGCCACAGCAGCTCACTGCCATAATCGCTGCTCCTTCCCGCTTTCCTCTCCCTATGGTGACCATTCGGCTCAGGTCAGGGAGTAGAGCATGTGTGATGCTCTAGGACACAGGGGAGTTCCTGTGTCCTTTTGGTTTTCGTGCCAAAGGATGGATTTTTTTAGGAGATTTTGGGGTCTGATATTTTCTCTTTGTTTTTAAATGACGGGCTTTTTAGTTTAGATTTCTGTATATACACATTCTCCAGATGTTCCTGAGTTTTTCAGAGGTCAAATAGGAAACTTTAGGAGGTTTGGATACATTTGGATACATCAGGATCCGAAGTCTATGAATCATTTTCACAGTTCCTCGTGCAAGTCTTATCAGTTGCTTCTTGTTTTCTCATCTGCAAGGTTATGGAGTACCTCCTCAACATAGTCAAGACTGGAATGATCTTGCTTTTGCAGTCCGTTTTCACAGCAGTTACAGATTAATAATCTGGTTAATTATCTTCTTACACGAGACTTCAGTTTTACAGGATTAACAGCTGTGTAGTATTTGTTGCTGTGTAATATTAACATCTTACATAAGCATCAATGGAGCATCAGAGCACAGCCGTGGTGGTTAATTGTACACCAGTTGCTGGGAAGCCCTTTGTCTAAAAACAATTCAGTCGAGCTTGGTTTTATGTTACTGATTTGTTGAAAGTGTTCATAACTTTAAATGCCAGTATTCATCAACTACAGCGGGTTACTTCTCAGCATCTTTTGAAATGTTCATGCAATCTGATAGCAATGAAAACGGTTGCCCACTAAAAGTGGAAATTGTAAATGTGTTCTAAGCAACGTGCAACATTTTTCTGTAAAAAAAAAAAAAAATTTCTTTTTTCCATATATATATATGTATATATTCAAGTATGCACACTAATGAAAATTAGATTTGACAAAAGTGTTCAAGGTAGTATCTCCAAAATCTCCAAAGTAAGGGCTTTCAAACAATTTTTTTTGCACATATATGTACAGGCACACATAGGTAGACACTATATAGTAGTTTGCAAACCCTACTTGTTTGTCATGTCTTGTATTTCTCAGATTCAAATACAGGACTCAGATGATAACAGAAGAAAGTTAAGCCACTACATCACTATCACCATTTAGAGTGTAAACAGTGTGTAAACAATAACAAATGCTTTATAATATTTCAACTTCATTAAGAAAACTGTTTCAGTATTTTTCTTTTTGTTTAAAATATTTTCAGGTATCTGCACTTTAATCAAATAGAGACGTTGGAACCTGAATCCTTTACCCACCTTCCAAAACTTGAAAGGCTGTAAGTTGGTTTTTCTTGGGATAAGATTCACAAGTCAGCTTGCTTCTTTGCTTGAACTAAATCAAATGCTTGAAACTGGAAAATAGTATTTTTATCATTCCCATAGATTATTTCTAATCTAAATTTTTTATGGTAACTGCTACATAGTCTTTGCCAAGAATACTTCAGAGGCATGCAGAAGCGAGCATTGCCTGTGGTATATTTTTCTATGGCAAAACTATTTCCCAAAGAGCTGTGATCAATGTTTGGCCTAAAATAAATGTTATGAATAAAGAAATATAAGATTTATTTTATGATTTTTTTTTCCCCTCAGAGTTTCTCATTTGAATGTTTATGGACTCCCTTCCTTTTGGTTACTTTGTATTTTTATGGCTTCTTTTTCTTCATATGAGTGTACCAAATACACCTTGGAGGCCACTTAAAAAATAACAGCCAATGAATTGTTGCAAAAGGTTTTTTTGAAGATTTTTTTAGATTTTATAAAATTACTTTCTCTTAGAGGGCTTTTGGAAGAATGGAAATGAAATGAATATGTCTTAAAATCTGAATTATTACATGCATATTTCTGTACTTTTTAACAGATTTTTGCATAACAACAGGATAGCTCATTTGATTCCTGGAACATTTAGTCACTTAGAATCAATGAAGAGACTGTAAGTAAATTGCATTATTATTGAACTAAAGAAAGTTTAAATAATCTAATTATACCGTATCTAATCTTGCAATATTTATCTTTCTTGCAAGTGCCTTTCATTCTGTAAATGTTTTCAAAATTAAATATTTTTTCCCAAGCTGTGCTCCAGTTGTTTACATACATAGAGACCATTGCTTCATATCCTACTGTCTTTAGTGACTGACTAAATCGTTTTTGTTTTCTGTCTTGAAACTATTTGTAATCATATGATCTTGTTTTGTAGACTAAATAATATACATGGATCCTTCTTTGGTTTTTTTTTTGTTTTGTTTTGGGGTTACTTCCTTCCCTTGTCTGTGTCTTACTGGGTGATCTTTCTATGATGTTGTTCAATATTTGATTATTTTAATATTGGGTTTTTTTTGTTTTACTTGTCCTTGTCTGATAATAAAAACTTGGTTATAAAAAGGTGCTCGATCATTTAAGAATATAAGTATTACTTTCAAAAGCAACTCCAGAGGCAGTTCTTGAAATACCATTAGTAGCTGCTTAGTCCCTCAGTAGCTTTTGAAAACCTGAACTCAATAAGAGTACCATAGTAGTGTGACTTTCAGAGGGTTTTCTGTCCCTCAGTTTCAATCTCCATTGGTCTAGGATAAACATTCTTTAAATTATCCAAGACCGCTGAGCAGCAGTCATGCATTCATACACCTCTTTCTGGGAGGACTGCTGAGGGTGTGCAGTGAGTCACAGCACTAGCTATACTGGAAAAAGAGATCGCAAGGGACATAACAGGAAGGTAGTCCTGCTGATTTACGACAGTTGCGAAACCATACCTTTAACTGTGGTTGGAAGACAAAATAAAGTAAATTTTGATGATGTATGCAACGCCCAGTAGCTGCTTCACTCATACCTCCCTTTAAATTCTTGTGGAGTTAAAGCAAACAGAAGGGGGTGCTTCTTCACATAACTCCTACATAAAGGGGAATTTTGATAGTGGCTGTTAGTGGAACAGGACACTGGGCTAGACTGACCTGGTGTCTCTGGCCTGGGACAGCTTATCCCTAATGGTCACATTGTGACTTATGTGTTCCAGATTTAAATTCTGACTGTAACATCTGATATGCTGGGAGACATTTGCACAGTAGATTTTGAAGTAGTTTTCCTTGTTCTTGCCTGTTTTACCTAGGAGAACAGGGAAGAAATATCTGGGCATCTGTACAAGAGGTTAAAGAAAATATTAAAAGACAAAATGATCAAAAAGTTTACTACCCCTAAAGATACACCAAACTGAGGTTGCTTTGCCATGCAATTTTACTTCCAATCCATGTATAGATATATTTAAAGGTAGAGGTTTCTGTAGTTAATGCTTTGGTTTTTTTTTTTCCTACAGGGCTCTCCACCAGAAAATACAGTGCTCCATGTATTAGCAGGGCCCTTCACTACTTGAAAGAAAGTCAGCAGCATTTATGGGTTCTCGTTATCTGCAATAGGCAGGTGTTTTATGAAGCTACTGACCCACTGAACTCAATGAGAGCTTAATGCGTAAATAAAACTGTGGGTCTTTGTCTCAGTTGCCTGATCAGCAAAATGGGAAGTTGTAAAAATGTCAGGTTAGCTGTAAAGTTACTATAGTAGTAAGTATTAAACAGAAAAGAATGTAGGGAGAATAGTATAAGTTCCTTATTTAAGCAAAGTTTGTATAACATCTGGATAAAATCTGATCTATTCACTGAATGCTGGGGTTAAAAAATAAACGTTGTTTAGATGCTTGCTATGTTGAACACAGTACTACCTGTGCAGTAAAACTAATTTGCATTTTGTAATAAAGGCTACCAGAATGCATATAAGTAACTGTCACCTGTTTTCCATGTTGCCCCTGGTCTGTATTCACAGATAAAGATGCTGCTGGTATCACAGAATCGGTTTGATCCTACTAAAATAATGAAAGCTTTCTAACAGGTGTTGTGGCTGCTTCTCGTTTTGTGCAGGCGGTTGGATTCAAATGCTCTTCACTGTGACTGTGAAATTCTGTGGCTGGCAGAGCTGTTGAAGACGTACGCAGAGTCGGGTAATGCTCAAGCAGCAGCTACCTGCGAGTACCCACGAAGGATCCAGGGAAGATCAGTGGCCACGATAACACCAGAAGAACTGAACTGTGGTGGGTTTACCACTTCCCAATGACTTCTTCAATGTGTTAAATGTACCTAAATTGTGTTTGTTTGTTTGTTTTGGGGGGGGAGTTGTTAGAATTTGTTTTCAGTTCCCTGTGATAACACTTGTCAACCTCTGGTCAATATTGGTTATTTCCTGAAATCTCCCTGTGTTCATTCTCAGTTTTTGCCTGCTTCTGACAGAATGCATTGCCTTTACTTTTCAGTCTGTCTTTAATGAAACAACTTACGTTTGAAATTTCTCCTTGATGAACTAAATGTGGTTATCTGGAAAGAGTTTATTTTTCCTTTTTCTATTTCATTTTTTATTTTGTCAACTAGGGTTTTTGGTGTTACATCCATATTGTTTGGTATCCTTTATTCCCTTCCATAAAAGGGAAAGCGAAGAGAGAAGCTGTACAGAATTGGTCCTGATTACACTGATCTTATTGTTAAAACTCTTGTTGATATTATTGTAATTGGGGTCAGGCCACTGAATTTTTTATTCAGCTGTATTTGCAAGGAGTGCCCTGCACAGTCACTGAAATCCTCTGTCACTGAAGTATTAGTGGATAAGCACTTCTATTGCAATCCTTTTGTTAGTCTATGTTAATTCCTTCGGTTTAGAGGTGTAAAGGCTTGGCCCAATGGGCACTGGGACTTGGCCCTGCACCTCTTCTGTTCCAAAATCAAAATCCAAATTTCCCATCAAGCTATGGGCATTTCTCTGCCCAGCCACGTGACAAGGCCAAGTTATAAAATAAGTAAATTGTCCCTTTAGTTATGTGTTGGATTTCATTTTTGTAATGAGAATTATGGCAGTAAACATCTATAAGGTTTTTGAAAAAGATAGCAAAAAGTGGATTTGGTGTAAGTATAATTCACATGGCATCCTACCAGCATTCTGCACTTCTAAGGAGCCTGAATATGGAAAATGCAGGAAGCAAGCTGGACAAATTATTCTGTAGGAGGCAGGTTAGGCACTGATACTTATCTAGAGGAAGTTATTGTAAATGGCACTTGGGCTTGCTGCTTTCAAGTTTTTCCTCCATAAGCAAATTGAGCCTCTGCTCAAATAAATAGAACAGCTACTTTGGAACCTGATACAAATTTGCACAGTGCATTTCCGGACTGGTAAAAGGTCCTAAGGAACAATGGACGAGGTCAGAATGTCCTCAGTTACTTTTGCATAGGGAGAAGTGTGTTTAATCCTGATTAAGGATATAAATATTTTAAGTTAAAACATTTGTGAAAAAAAAATTTTGACGAGGTGTATGGAAAAAGAATTTATTTACCATTCTTTAGTAGTTTTAAAACAAGTAAGAGTTCTTTATATTGTTTACAGAGAGGCCAAGAATTACATCAGAGCCTCAGGATGTGGACGTTACCTCAGGGAATACAGTGTACTTCACTTGCAGAGCTGAAGGCAATCCTAAACCAGAAATTATCTGGCTTCGAAACAAGTAAGTGTAAAAGAGGAAGAGAGAAATTTAAAGTAAGTATGTTTGTGTGTGTGTGTATACATTTCTGGGTGCATGTCCACATGCATTACATGCTAATATATGGAATAGTTAGAGCAGAAATATATTATAATAAAAAGAAGTATATGAAGTAATAATGGGCCAGATCTCTTTTAGTAATAATTCTAAACACTTATGAGATGATAACTTGAGAAAATATTAATTTATGACTATAATACTGTTGGTAAGGTTTTCAGCTGTAGTCATACCTGCAAAGTTGCTCACACCTGTAAAACTAAATCATTTTTATGTAAGTACCAGACAATCCAATATGGACATGTTGCGCATCCCCTTTGTGGATTAGCTGGTATTTGCATATATTTTGAGGCAGAGCAAAAGTTACTTTTTTAAAGGACTTCAGCTAGATAAGAGTTAGGTTTTAGAAAAGGCCTTCCTTGAGCCCCAGCTCCTCAGAGGCAGTTTTCCTCCAAGGTGTAGCTACATTCCAGAAGAGGAGAGATGTATCAATTTCCAGGCTCCCCAGATCAGTACATGGAGGGCAGGCAAGTGCTGATGTCATAGGATTGTAGGGTAATTCAGGTTGAGGGGGATCTCAGGAGGTCTCCAGTGCAGCCTTCTGCTCAAAGCAGGATCATACAAGGTTGTTTTATCTAGTTGGGTCCTAAAAGCCTCTAAGGATGGAGGTAGCACCAGCTCTCTGGACAACCTGCTCCACTGCTTCTCCTTAGTGCTTAGGGGATGGAGGGAAGGGCCTATAAAGGACATGTGTCTTTCAGCAGCCCAAGGGCCAGCCTGTTGCAAAGTGGCTACTCAAGCTTTGCCAAGAGCTTGGTTCCCTCCAGCAGCACTAGGCACAGCACAGCTGAACCAGCCACATGGCAGCACGTCCCCTTAAACAGTTGTGAATTTATAATAGACACATGAATTGTGAGTTTACCATTAGCTTAATCAGACTTTGACTTACCAATGTTCTTATACAAAGGGAGAGCCTGATCTAGAAAATAATTTCCTTCACATTTTGTATTAGCAAATGAACCGTTTTAGTTTGTTAGTTACTGATAAAATGGAACAACGTGGAGTCTTGGTTCTGTAGCTTTCTGCTGATGTCAGTGACAACCCCACGTGCAGCAAGGATACAGTGTTTATGGAATATGTCAAGAACAGAGCCTTGAATTTGGATGGTATAATTATTTCATTAAAATTTTCTTTGGCTCATGTACTTTTTATAATAAACAAAGAAAACATGTATTCAGAATACTCATATGAAAGAGTTTTAAGAAGAAATTTGAGCTTGGGGTGTGGGATTATTGACTCTGGCTTGTTTCCTGGCTGCATGAATGAGCATAAAGCTCTTCGCAAGGTAGTTGAATATGGCAAGATTTCAGTCAAAAGCCATTGACCTGTTGAGCAGTATGTTGAATAGATCAACAGTCAGGCTGGGTTTTATACGTAGGGGGTGAGATCTCAGCCCTCCTCCGTGCTTTCTTCATCATGTAGTGAGTGAGAAACAGTTCCTTTGATAAAAACCCCTAACTGTTCTTAGTTAATATCACAGAAATGCATCCATGACATAGCCTGAAGACCTGATCTTAACTTATGTTTCAAGCCAGTACAAGTTATAATCAGGTTCATTAGTGCTCCTTAAGCAATCCAGACAGAGGTTGACACAAACACTGTTTTATGGCAATGAACCCCTCTCCTAGTAGAAAGTATCTTGAGTGTTGAACTTACATACTTCCAGTGGAAACATTTTAAGTTGATTGCCCAGTTAGAACAGCCTTCAAGGAAAATGAGACCAGGTACATGTATTTTGTTCACTTTTTTCCTGTAAGCTTTTACTCATAAAAGTATTTTGACTTTCCATTTTGAACATACTTGCATAAGCTAAATTAGGTCATTTTTTCTCTTTTCCTCTTCTTCTCTTTAGGAGAAAACTGAAAGTTCTATTATTTTACTTAACAAAGTAAATTTTTTTTTCCCAGCCAAGTTATTTTGGATAATATATTTTGGGGGTTATTATTTGGCGGTTTGAAGGTTTAACTCCAGCAGATTCTTTTCTTCACAGTAATGAGCTCAGTATGAAAGAAGATTCCCGTCTAAATTTGCTAGATGATGGCACGCTAATGATTCAAAATACTCAAGAAACAGACCAAGGCATTTATCAGTGCATGGCAAAAAACATAGCTGGAGAAGTGAAAACTCAGGAAGTTACTCTTAGATACTTCGAGTCCCCAGGTAAACAACAAGTGTGAATTTTACATTCAGATAGAGAATTGTTTTGATAGTGATTGAATTGTTTTGAGAATAAGGTTGTGAAAAATAAGGTGCTCTGGCTCTTGTATGTTCCTGACATGTCAATTTCTTGTGACTGGGCGTATTAAGAACTAGATCATGAAGTTCTAATATCCTTAGAACAAAAAAGCAAATGAGGCAGTTAATGTGTTTATTATAGTATGCCATTCTGATGATAATCTTGTAGACTGTTTGGAGAAGGGTTAGGAAAATAGGCTGTTGCATTACAATGTTGGTCAGTGCATTAATGTTCTCTCTGGATACCTGAAAACCACAAGGGTCTGAACAGGCCACTGGTGAAAGCTTTGGCACACCCTGTGCAGCCATCCTTGCTCAGAAGCTTTTTCACCTGACTCTCTGTCTAGCCAGTGCTTCGTGTTTGCAAGCACTAAATTTTCTGCCCAGGTCTGCAGCGTTTTTAAATTCCAAACTTTGCTGTTAGAAAATTTTGTTTTGACACCCAGTTTTAAGTTTTAAGAAAAACTTAAAAAGTCATTGCAAAGCACATATGTAATTGGGAAAAGTTACTAAAATGTGGCTTCATCAGTTTTCTCTTTCTGTGGACTTACGGCAATTTTTAGCCAGCTTGTTTTCTGAATCTCAATATCTCTGCCTCTGAAGAGACCATAGAGATCAGCAAATGAGAAGGAAACATTTGACAATTGTTTTAATGGGTGTTAAGTAAAAACATCAGTGCAATTATATGGACTTTTATTTTTTATCTATTGATATGTATAAATGTCTTTGGCTCGAGCAGGCTTAAAGAGAGGCAGAGTTTGCACCAATATTAGATGTGTGTTGGAACAGAGATGTTAAAAAAACCCTAGATTCTCCAAGCTATCGCAGTATTTAGCTAAATTAGTGCTACGTGAGCTAAAAGTCATATTTAGGCATTGCTCTTTTCTCACAGCCCGGCCAAGTTTTGTGATTCACCCACAAAATACTGAAGTGCTGGTTGGAGAGAGTGTTACCTTGGAGTGCAGCGCAACAGGGCACCCGCAGCCACGAATTACCTGGACAAAAGGCGACAGAACCCCTTTACCAAGTGACCCTCGCATCACAATAACTCCATCAGGAGGACTTTACATACAAAATGTGAAGCAGGAGGACAGTGGCGAGTATACCTGTTTTGCAACTAACAGCATAGATAATATCCATGCGACTGCGTACATTATAGTCCAAGGTGAGTAACATTAAACTAGGAGTGACATACTGTAAAACGTATTAGGACAAGTATACTATTTTAATCTGTGTGGTTTTGCCTTTTTTTCTGAATTGTCAGAGTCAAACTAAAACCATAGGAGTTACTTCTTTTAATTACACTGTTCTAGTGTAATCCACAGGACAGTTGCTTTACATTTCAGTCAGAGTAAGATACATAGCAATTCTCTGGAAGTTATGTTTCGTTCATTATTCTCAGAAGTTAATCACTGGTGTTTTTAAATGTTTATTTTCATTATGTTTTGTTTGCATGTAGGAATCAACATACAGTGTCAAATTTGTGGGGAATTAATCTTTTTCTATGACAGGCAGCAATTCTAGAGATGAGAATTTGTGCCTGGAGTACTAGAAATGGGATTTCAAGCACAAACCTGGGCTACCTTTCTTTTGTAGACACTTCAGTGAATGTGGGAACATTTTCTGCTGAGTTTCGTGGAAACTGACTCTGCCAGCTGAGACATTAGCATAGTTTTTCTGCAAAACAAAAGTCGAAGTGCTCACTTTATTGTGATCGCAACATTTCTGGTATTGTGGGTCAATAGTAGGAATATAAAGTATTTTGAGACCAATATACCTAAAGCCTCCTATATAGAGAGAATATTTTTTTATGAATGTTTTCATGCTGGAACTTCTATTTGCAAAAAATTTGAGTAACCATTAAATCTAAGGGTTTTTTTTCTCTTCTCGTGTTAAGATCTCTAGCTGGCAAACAGGTTAGGTTGCAAAGGCTTTGTTAATGAATTCAATTTTTAAAGCTACATAAAACAACTTTTCCATGTGGTTTGTTCATTTATCTTTCACCAATGGATGGTTTTGTTTTGAGAGCTGAACAAATTATGTCTCACACTGATAATGCCATGATGTTACTTCAGAACTTGGCCCACACTTCACTTGCTGCTTTCCTTTGACTACATTTCCCTTTCTTCACAATTTAGCTGAGGATTTTTGAGAGAAAGAGAAGAAGGTATTTTAATCCAGGGAACACTCTGTTTGATTCTGAGCCTTACTATACTCTTATTTTGAATCTATGGCAGTAGATCCCAGAGGCCTTCACAGACACCAAGGCCAGGTTGTGAGGGAAGCATTCTGGCTGCACGAGTGACTGCCCTAATTCTCTGCCCTATAGTGGTCCCAACATAAAAGGGTTGCCTTAGCATCTCTTTTCCCACCAATATGAGCTATTCAAGTCACACAGGAAACAGTACATAGTTTCAGACAGTTGTGCATTTTTCAGTTGGTTTTGTTTTTTTTTTTTAATGACTTTCCTCTTCTGTAGCTCTACCTCAGTTTACTGTCACTCCTCAAGACAAAACAGTGATTGAGGGACAAACCGTTGACTTCCCTTGTGAAGCACAAGGCTATCCCCAGCCTGTTATTGCCTGGACCAAAGGAGGTGAGCGTGTTCTGTTTTTACTTTTAAAGTACTAGAATGGTTTAGCTGTCATTTTGGAATCACTCATGCATTGAAAGGAATTGCATGTATTTGTTTAGATGCTTCAGCTTCTGAAGGAAACAGGGCTCATCTCTTTCTGATTTAACTAGAAAAGTCAAGGTGTCCCACAGAAGCTAGCTGCCCAAGCATTTTTCATTATTCATAAAAAAGAGTAACTAAAATATGGCTTCATAATAGATTCCTAATAATAAATGTTTAAGAAATATGAAAGAAATCACGTGGCAATACCTATCACTGGTGGTTTGCTGCAGAAGAATGGAGATGACTGCCATTAACAGGCAATCTGAAATTAGGTGGGATGTGCTCTGTTCAGAAACCAGAACAGTCCAGCCTGTAACTGGCATCAGTATAACTGCATTTCTGTCATTTAATGCAATTTGATAGGAACACTGGTGTGCACTCTGCTGACTATTTTATCAGGTTATGGCTGTAAAGGCATTAAGCCAAATCCAGCAGGAAGAATACTGTAGCAGATGTTTTATCAGTAAGTTAATATTCTAGTTGAATCAAATGAAATAGCTCCAGCAGGCAAAACAGCTCTTAGGAAGTTCTGAATTATAGTAGATAGATCAGGTTTTTAACAAACTCTTGATCATTTTGATGCTGATAATGTCCTTGTTTCTTCCTCTACCAAAATTGCTCCAATCAAATGAAATGTCCAGGAAGGAAGAATAGGGTACGGACACTGATAGGCCTTTTATTTCATTTTTATTGTATTCCTTTTTTTTCAGGGCTTTATGTATTTTTCTATGGATTCTCTAGATGGTCTAGGCAGATGAGAGGAATTGTATGTTACACAAATGGCAGTAATATTAAATGAACAGTAATACCTGTTGTCCTTCTTATGTTACCTTCTCATTCAGATGCTTTATCATGATCCTTAAATGAAAATATTTCTACCACAAACAGAGTAGAGATCAGGGTTATGATCATGTGCATATGTATGTTTTGTTTGCTTTGTGTGTTTGTCTTCTGAGAAGTAAAGGCTTCAACTGTTTGTATTTTTTTAAAGAGACTTCAATTTTTTCCAATTCTAATCAAATTCAAAACATTCTGGATTTTCCTTTTTCTGACACAAAAGGACTTTGTTCTGCACTGCTATAAATAGCAAATGCTGTTGCTCTGTGTTTCAGGAGGCCAGTTGTCTGTTGACAGAAGACATTTAGTTCTATCCTCTGGAACACTGAGGATTTCTAGGGTTGCTTTGCATGACCAGGGACAGTATGAGTGCCAAGCAGTCAACATTATTGGATCTCAGCGAATTGTCGTATACCTGACCGTACAGCCTAGAGGTACGTTCTCCATGTACAGCTGCTGGGAAAAAAAAATGTAAGCTTACACTAAAATACACAGTACTGTGTTTGAGGTTTGTTGGTTTGGTTTGTTGGTTGGGTTTTTTTGTCCTAAAACGTAAGATTGATGATTAATTTATTTCTAATGGCACAAAATGTTAATATAAAGTAGTTTATCTTTGTTTAGAATTAAAAAAAAGGTTTTGAAACAGAGCTTGAATAGTGCTTGGGTTTTTCTTCAGGACTTTGCTGCATTTTATAGTGACTCTAAGTTGCTGGTTTTGAATTACAAGGTGTTTTATTAGTTTTTATAAGTTGAGCATGTGGGACAGTGTCCTGATAGACTTTGCTCAAAGTCACTAGAAGACTACATAACCTTACAACTAAACATGGCCTTTTTTGATAAAATCTTGTTAGAATGAAGCTGTATCTTTTTTTGTTTAAGGAACTTACTGTTCAGGATATTGCTAACATTTCACATTTCTCGTAATGATTTCTGAGTATATCTATTTTTAGATTCCAGGTGGTTTTTAATAAATAACATATACGGATGCTTATCAGTATTTGAACAGAGTATCATTCCTTTGAAACAGTCTATCTTCTGTGAAGGAGGTTTATCTGATTTACTCTTTTTTTGTGAAGACTGGAGGTTTGCTTTGAGGATGACAGTATTCCTATTTGTGGGAAAATATTTATTTTGTGAAAATGCTAGTTTGACCTTCACAATGAAAAGTCATTCCTTAAAAGAAGCTGACACGGAAAAAAAATGCCTCACTCCATTTTTCTTATACTTTTCTTCAAGTAAGTTCTGTGTAAGCTACTTCTAGGATTAATTAGAATCATATTAATATTTATAATTTTGTTAAGTACTTTAGTGTTTAACTTACTTTAAGGAGATTAAACATTTAATTCAAAGGATTTCTCATTAGTGACCTCATTTTAAACAGTATTTTAGTGAAAGTGGCTCAAATGTCTTCATGAGCTCAGATCTTTGTCAGAAAAAAATTCCATTGATTTTTCTTACTTAAGAGCAGTACTGAGAGACTGATTTTTCAAAACTGAGATCTTTTTCACCTATGTGAAATTTTTGACTAAAATTCAGGAAATCAAAACTCAATTTAAAAAAGTTTTCTAGCTTTCCAACTGTGTTAAACTTCACTTAACTTCAGTAAAGTTTAATAAAGTGATTTTTGTGTAACTTGGGTTGCAAAATATGGTCACCAAAAGATACTAAATATAAGATTGAAGGCTGCATATACAGCCTGAGATTGGAGCTCTCCATACATTTTTTGCAATGCTATTTTTGATTGTGCAGGAAGAGAAAACCTTTTCCTCTAAGCTTCTGACAAAAGGACTGTTAATCTGAGGAATGTCTAGTCAGTGGTCACTGTGACTAAATCTGTATTAATGAATACAGATTATTGGCCCAGGTCTGTTTGCTGGCATGACATGGCTCATATCCACAGAGCCAGACTCTCCTACCTCCCAGTGCTGGATGCTTGCCTCTGGATGCCTTATTTGAAATGGTTTCTGGTCCTTGACAGCCATCTGCATACAAACAATTTAACATCAGGGCCAGATTTTACTGGTAGTATAAATGTAAGCTGTGGGCTAAATACTTTTCTGTAAAAACACAGCCCTCTCCTCCCAAAACACCAATATATTACTGCAGAAATACAATTCTTAATGGTAAGTGCTCCTTATGATGATATCTGAGTGCTGGATGTCAATCTGGTTTTGAGGGAATTTAGAATTTAAAAAAGGCATTAATTTTCTTCACACTGGATATAGTGTCCTATGTCTTTAAAACTGAAGTTGATTTTTTATATTTTAGAGCCTAGGGCTCACTGGTGTCAGTGGTGTAGGACCTCTGTGAAGGCTTAGCACCTTAGCAAGTTGGGCTGGGATTATCACAGTTAAATGAGTTGTGGAGAGTTTTGCTTTTATCATTTAGAGAGATCTCTGTTGTTGCTATTTAAAAAATCAAAACTTAAAAAAATTAACAGAAGTTGATGAGATATTCCTTCTGGTGACTTTGTTCAGATTATTCACAGAATTTTTTTTCAGAGCGTTTAATTTATGGTATTTAAGTGTTTTTTGGCAACTACTAAACCTGTTTTGTTAGAAGTTCAGAGTGCTTAAAAACCAGCCTGAAGCAGACATCAGGAGTAAGAAATTTTATCTCTAAGACAAATTCATGAGCAACTGAAAACTTGCAGAAGGAATATGGTTCTAGATTAAGAAATGTTGGATAATTTAAAAAAGTAAATAATGCTGACCTCTTTATAGATTGCTTTTGCACAAGTTGTATTTCATACCTTGTCAATGAACCATTTGGTTTTTTAGTGACTCCTGTATTTGCCAGCGTTCCCAGTGACATGACAGTGGAGGTTGGCACAAATGTGCAGATCCCATGCAGCGCTCAAGGAGAGCCAGAGCCTGTAATTACATGGAATAAGGTACTAGATACTTGTCTGGTTGTTGCAGAAAAGCAGTGGCCTTTCCATCTCTTCATAACTAGCTGTTTAAAGTGCACATTGTCAAATTATTGCTTGCTCTGGTGTTTGTTACCTGCTGTTCAAACAGCAAATCTTCTTTAAGACAGAGCATGTATAGAGATACAGAACTTGAATTCTATATGTATGAAAAAAAAAAAAAGGTTATGCAATTCATTATACAGACCAGCTAAAATTCATAATGTAGGCTGTAAAAGGCCTGTGTATTTTAGTGATAGTTCTGTGCAAATATCCTTTTAATGTAAATACTTTTGATGATATTGTAGAAATAAAGTGATAAAAAATACTGTAATGCCCTTTGGCACAGTTGGGTTGACACTTCAACTAGGACATGTTTCGGCAACTTTTGGTAACCTCTCTGGGGCTTTGATTTCCATTGGTGCAATAATTGTTATATCAAACTGTTAGAATTATCAGCAGAGTTACCGGTGAATTAATGGTGGCTAATATTGATCTTCAATTTTCATCATTATCATCTTCTCTTCAATTAGTGAGCATTAGAAAATGTACTTTAATGCACCTTAAAATCACTTATAAGTGCATAGCACATTAAGAATTGATAAATATAAAGCTCTTGAGATGTTTTTTAATTGGTTAATTTGGAATAAAATCAAATATATATGTTCTCAAGAGGTACTGTCTTATTTTGAGGCCCTAAATTTTATATGGTGAGGACCTATAACTATTAAAATACTTAATGAGCACTTCTAAAAGTAAATAAATACATTGTACAATTTAGAAGCACATGCAAGGCCTCCTGTCAACAAAACATTGTTTGAGGTTTTTTTGTGTAAGTTTATCTAAGATAAGATAAACTAAGAAGACAAAAATTCAGATTTGAAAGCAGAGTGTTTAGAAGAACTAAACATTGTGCTTTGCTGCAGGACGGAGTACAGGTAACTGAGAGTGGAAAATTTCATGTTAGTCCAGAGGGATTTCTTACCATTCGCGATGTTGGAACAGCTGATGAAGGTCGATATGAATGTGTTGCCCGGAATACCATAGGATACTCCTCTGTTAGTATGGTGCTTAGTGTTAACGGTAAGGTGTATGAATCAGAGGTATGAGTTAGTTTATTAGTTTTATTCTAATTGCTTAATTTGTGAGATGCAAAAAAGTTAATCAAATGTTAAATTCTTTCTCTTGTTCACCTTTTTCTTTCCCATAATCCTCTTTTTTTTTTTTTTCTTTCACTTAATTCGGACAACTATCTGCACAGGTGTGAGTAAGATGGGAATACATCAGCCAAAATGTCTCTAGGAGCTAAGCTTCAAAACAAACAATGCTTTGGGCTCCAGTTAGTCATACTACTTTCCTCTTGAGATATTATTTGGAACTATTAGAATTTGCTAGTCGAATACACAGTCTAATCTTTAGTGATAACTTGACAAAAAGGCCTGTGGCATCTTTAAAGGGACACTTACACTTCTTTGTTGAAAATTAGGCTGCAGCCATTGTGAAGGAATTTGAAAAAGTCATAATGATCTTAAGAAGCTAAAGGAGAAAACTAAGAAAAGGAGAATATTTGAGCTTATTCTAATTATTTGAAAGTAACAATGGCAAATAATTGTTATCAATTATTAACACGTAACAATTGGTAATAAAGAAGCCAAAGAGGCTAAGGAAATAACTTTGTTACACAGATTGACCTTAATGCTTTTCTACTACTTGAGTAGAACTGCTGATTTTTCAGACTCATTTTGATGGAAAATATTAAGGAAACTGTGTAATCTTTTTTTTTTTTGTCTTTCAGTAGAAAATGTGACACAGTATTTTTGTATCGTTGAAAAAATGAATATTGAGCAGTGATTACTTCAATATATTGGATATTGTTTCCCAGTGTTATGTCTGTATTTCATTTACTGAATTCATAAATATATATCAGTGATTTTTCTAATGTATTGCTTACCATTATATCAATCACATAGTATCAATCAAACTCAGATGGTCCCTGGCTTAAGTTGCTTTTAGCCGACTATAAGTCTGTCTCCTCCTCTATAAAAATTAATGTGTCTTCAGTCTCTAAACACGATGGCTTAGAGAAGAACTGCAGGACTGTGAGTCATTCAGTGATAAGGTTTCATCTGCATATATGAAATCTGCAAATGAAAGGAAGTCCATAAAAATCAGTTAATCTTGGTTACTCTGGAGACACATAGAAAACAAGTTGGGCTTTTTTTTTTGTTTCTTTTATTAAAAAAGAAAAAAAGATTAGCCAGATTGCAAATCAGTAAGAGTTTTGGAAGATGAAACCATAAGTTGAACTATAACCCCAAGGGAAACCAATTTCATTCGCTTAGTGCAGGTGTCAGCTGCTCATCCTCATCTGCTGAAATTAGCAAATGACAAAACTTGATGCTAGCTGATCTTCAGTATTTAATTGTAATGTGGTTATTTTTCTTGTAAACTGTAGCATAAATAAACCTAAAATTAGTGAAACTACCCTTGGTTAATCTACATTGTTTGAAACTGTAAATTATGTTTTTCCTTATAACTAGTGGTATTTCAGATACTTTTTCTCTACTGTTGCTGTAAAACTGAAGCTGTCAGAGAAGCAAGGAGGGTAGGTGGACAGATTATAAATACTGGATGCTTGATGTCTGGGTAGTATTAATAATGGCATAGCCAGAAATGCCTAAAAACTTGAATGTCAACATTTCTTTTAAATAATGTTTTATGAATGTTCCTAATGCATAAAAATATTTTTGTAACATTGAGACGGAGTAAAGGCAAGTGTATAGAAGCTCTGGGGGGGGCAGGTTTTACTGCCTATGTTTGATATTTTAAAGATGCCTTTTGCCTTTTTCTTCTGTCCTTTTCTGTTTCGTAAAAGTCTCTGGGTTAAGTGTAAGACAGGATGTATGTGGATTATGGTTTTGTTTCTTAAAAAAATTGCCACTGCCACCCCCCAGGTATTGTCTGAAAGACTTGCAGGGAACTTTAACTTTTAATGCCTATCATTCTGAAAAGAGAACTACTGGCAGCAAATAGTCTGAACAAAACTAAAGTACAGTATAGTTAACATCTGACCAAGGTTTGTGATTCAGTCTATGTGTAACATTAATCAGAAAGATAGGTCTGCAAAACACATATTTAAAGTGAACACTGAGGCTGCATCTATTGTGGACAGCACTAGAGAAGGTAACCAGCAACTGGATTTTTACAATCCGCAATGTTGCAGTATTAACTTCATGGCACACAAACACTCTCTGAAACAACTAAAATGAGGGTAACAAACTTATAAGTGGTATTTCTCCTTAAAATAGGTAGCTTATCTGATAATGTTTCTGAATGGTTTTGCGGTGGGTTAACCTTGGCTGAGTGCCAGGTGCCCGCCAAGCCACTCTATCACCCCCCCTTTTCTTCCCCTCTCCCTCCTCAGCAGAGCAAAAAGAAAGGGGAGGAAAATAAGATGAGAAACAAAAAGCAGTTTAATAATAATAGAAGCAAAAGCCAAGCAAATCCGCGCATGGAAGCAAAGGAAAAACAAAGTTTTATTCTCTTCTTCCCATCAGCAGGTGATGTTTGGCCACTCCCTGGGAAGCAGGGCTCCAAGACGTGTAGCGATTGCTCTGTAGGACAATGGAATGCCCCCCCCGCCCCCTTCCTTTTCCCTAGCTTTATAGCTGAGATGACGTCATATGGTATGGAATATCCCTTTGGTCAGTTCGGGTCAGCTGTTCTGGTTGTTTCGCCTCCCAGGATCTTGCCCACCCCATCCCACTGGGGGGAAAATGTAGGGAAGAGCCTTGGTGCTGTGCGAGCACTGCTCAGCAGTAGTCACAACACGGTGTGTTATCAACACCCTTCTAGCTCCCAGCACAAAACACTGCTGCTATGTGGAAAACCAGCTCAGCCAGACCCACTACAGGTGTTTATGAAAATGAAGCTTTCAAGCAAGGAGGACAATTGATAATTAGGACAGGTCACAGACTATTTTCATTAGGCCTTGTGGAAAGGATCTGCTCATTTTGGATGCTGGGAGTATGTTTAGGAGCCCAAAGCAGCTGGCCCCAGGGTAGAGAAAGAGACTTCAGCTACAGCTATAGAGTGCCAGGGACTGTTTTATTTGACTGTATAGATGGTTAAGTTTGATTACCCAGGTCTAGACTCTGAAACTCATATAGACACAGTCTAAGCTGGCAGTTATGAAGAAGTAGTGAAATATTGCCTATGAAAAAAAAAAAAGGTCATGAAAAGCTTGTAAACAACAGTTTTTATGTCAGCTGATTTTGCACATCTGCTGATTCTATTCCAGTTTATTTGCTTTGGACTTTTTCCCTACTTTACCCTTCTTCCTGTATGACTTTTCCAATCTAAACATACTCTGGAAATTGTTAGCTGTTGCCCCTGGATCTGGTAGTTCTTGGTTTAGACTGAAAGGAAGGTTATTAGCCTTAGATATGTTGTACAAACATCCAGCTGCAAGTGAGTACTGTATAAAAAGGCAGATGAATGAGTCTATGCATTAGTGAGTTTCCAGTATATGCAGAGTTGTTAAATAGCTTTTAACGTTAAATAGTGTTTAATTTTAGATAGCATGTGATTTTTAATTTAGCATTAAAAAGCTGGATAATTTTAAAGTAGAAAACGAAATAGTGATCAAAGTAAATAAAACATTTATAGCCCTTTAAAATTAATGTGCATTACTACACTAAGCTCAGGAGAGGAGCAATGCTAATAGCTTACTGTAGCTGTTTAGAAATATATACAGTGCTGTGGGTTTTGTTTAAATTTTGGTGTTTCTGTGTTTTATTCTTTTTTTTTGTGAAATCTCTTTGAAGTTATGTGATGCATGTGTTCTAAAAGGCAAACTAAGTCTGTCAGTGTTTTCCACTTGTAGCTATTTATATAAACCCTCTAAATTCTTACATTGAATTCAGTACTAATTGAAATCAAAGGGAATACTTGCATTGATTTCAGTGGATATAGGTCAGGCTGTTATGTCAATACCTGAAAGCTGATAATATACCACATCAGAAAAAAAAAGTTAATTAATTTGGGGGGGGTCATTTTTAGTTGAAATTATGGGACTAATTAATGGACAGTTAAACACTGGATTAATTTATCTTTATACTATTTTGTTTCAGAATTATAAGCAACCTTTTAAACTTACATTAACTTCTGTTTTAAATTAATTTTGCTCTCCTGTAATATGCTTTGATAGAATTTCAGAATGGTTCAGAAATTTATATTTGGACGAATTAATGTTTAAAGAACAGAGGTTTACTTTGTACAGCTGAAATGATGTCGTGTCTAGACTCTGTTTTATAGAAGTATCTTTTTGTGTGTGGCCATTTTTGCAATAACACGTGATTTCCTCTTCCTGTAGTCCCTAATGTCAGCCGAAATGGAGATCCTTTTGTACAAACATCAATTGTGGAAGCCATTGCAACTGTTGACAGAGCAATAAATTCAACACGTACACATCTGTTTGACAGGTATCCTGTTCTTTTTTTTTTTTTTTTTTTTTTGTATTAAGAATTCAAAATTAATTTTGTATATACCGTAGAAAATCTATTAAGCAAGAATGCATTTCTTTTTATTTAAATGACATTCTTAACATCTGATTAGTTCTGGGAACATTAACAGTTTAACATGTAAGGACTTCTATTGTTTAAACACTCCTGTAGAGATCTGTATTCACTGAAGCAGTTTTTTTGCTGAGATAATATGTATGAGAAGTCGACTAAATATTAATTGCTACTAAATGCTTAATGTTTTATTATTTTATTAAATATGTATTTTTCTGTTTGCCTTCCTTCCATTTTGAGATGAGTAACCAAGGTATGTACTAAACATGTTGCTGAATGTTTACATGATTTATGTAGTGTTGTTATTTTATAACTCCTGTGTATACTTACTATTTTCTCCAAATTATCAGTCGTCCTCGTTCTCCAAATGATTTGCTAGCCTTATTTCGATACCCAAGAGATCCATACACTGTTGAGCAAGCAAGAGCTGGGGAAATATTTGAAAGGACATTACAGCTCATTCAAGATCATGTACAAGATGGTCTAATGGTTGACCTGAATGGAACAAGTCAGTACCGTTTCCTTATTTTTCTGTGTTGAAGTGTATTTGCCTTCTTAAGGTATTATACTTCCATAGTAATTTATTCTCTATTTCTGGGTCCCAGTTGCAGAACCACTACATTGAAATCAGTGGAGTACTTGACTTTGCAAAACTTCACCAAATATATGTGTTTTCCTAATTCAGTCCTTGGTTTGCACATTGCTATGTTATGGTATAACTGTGTTTGTTTCAGCTCTCTTAAGTGTTTTTATTTTTTCCTCATATTGACATATTAAGGAAAAAATCATGTTCCGATTCTTCTACTAGTCACGTTTGGTATAATGGATTTGCCTAATATATCTCGTTTGTTAATTCCCTGTGTGTTTATTTATTAGGACCATTGTTTCATACCTGAACAGACTTTTCTGTTATGTATTAGAAATAATCAGTATTTTGTTCATGTTTCAAGTAAAACTATTTATTGTCGGCATGCCCTGGCAAGGAGAAAAGATGATATAGCAAGAAGGATTTGTATACTTTACAAACCAAGGTTTCTGCCTATACCACAATAGTGTTCGAAGAATTATTTGCCATGTATTCTTTAAGTGCATGTCAAACTAAGCTAATTTTTTTTTCCTTTAACACTGATCCGATGTAATGAGAAATACAGCTTTTGCTGCTCTTTATAAATAGCAGAAAAATGTGAGGTTTAATATTTCTACCTTTGAGTTATTGAAGTCCAGGTTCAAATTCATGAAGTCCAGCTGGAGCTTATACAACTAGTGTGTGTAGATACGTGTGTGGATAGACTTGAGACATAGGACTGAAGCATTTGGAAATAATAATGGAGTTTTAGGAGAGCTTTTGAGACTTGATACCTAGCCAAAAGCTACACTGGAAATCTAGAGGAAATATTTTTACTTACTATATTCTTTTTGATGTTTATAATTGAGTATTTATTGTAACTTCCGAAAACTTTAACTCTGACCATGAACTAGGCAAGTATTTGTAAGACCAAAGACTGCAAGCTTTGTGGGGTACTATAAGATTTGCTAGTAAATGAAGCTTGTTACTTATTATTAGAGCTGAGTAAATAATTTGTGATGAATAGTTTACTACAAAAACTTATTAAGAATTCTTTGAAGGCTTGTGTTTTATATGAGCAATCCAAGTTAATTTGGTTCTGATTAGATGCATATGTAAGCATGTGAACATAATATTAGGAAAATATGAAATCTTGTGTGACAATTGCTTGATTACTTTTCAGTAGGATTTCTAATAGTGAAATTCAGTCACCTAAAGTTACCAAAAATTGGTATTAAAGCATACAAATACACAATTAATGAACAAAAAATTAAGCAACTTTTTGTGATACTGGAAATTCTGTTCACAACCAGAGCTTGCTTCTCAGCCCTACAAAATCCATAGAAACCTGTGTTTTAGGGAAACTTGAATAGTAAAAGAAATCTGCTTTTATTTAAATAGCCTAATGATCAGATTTTAATACTCATATTTGTCCTTACTTGGTTTTATTTCAAAATGCAGAGCTGAATGGAAGGTGTTATTTAGCACTTTTGCATTGGGAACGGTTGAGAAAATTGACAATTTCCCATTCAGAGACTTTTTAAAATGTAAAATCTTGGAATATTCCAAGGAAAGACTATGGAGCCAAATTCACCTCTGCAGTGCCAGACTGTATAATAAGAATGGGAATGGCCGCAAATTGCTGCTTGGGAGGTTCAGAGTGGATGGTCGGAAACACTTTCTCACCAGGAGGCCAGTGCAGCACTGGAACAACTTATCCAGAAAGGCTGAGGAGTATCAGTCTTTGAAGGTTTTCAAGCCCACAAGAATTGAGCTAGCCAGATTCTAATCACTGGAAATTCCCAGTGCCCAGCCTTTTAGAAAGCAGAGCCAGAGTTAGTGTCTACTGTGTGAGGGATAATTAAGGGTCTGAGACTGGTGTTTATGGCAGCATCCACTCTCCTCTGAAAGCCATTGAATCTAATCCATAGATGAACCATCACCTCCCACTTGAACATCTAAACAGAAGCTGAACCTTTTAGCTTAAATTGGTGATGAAGGTCATTCCACCCAGAACATTCATTGTCAAGTTTTGCTCACAACTTGATTTCAGAAAGGCAGGTAGCAACCAGGAGAACAGCAGCAGACAAATGTTTATGAAAAGACTACGTGGGTAATGATTAAAAGGAAAGTACCCCATGACAAATGAAGATCATTTAAAAAGGAGTGTTACTATAAAGAAGATAGGTTTTCTGGATGTAGTTTTAGAATTAGACTGCCCTAGTAGCCAACATATCATAGAATCATATAATCATAGAATGGTTTGGGTTGGAAGGGACATCAAAAGATCATCTAGTTCCAACCCCTCAGTGATGGCAGGGACCCCTCCACTAGACCAGGTTGCTCAGAGCCTATCCTGGGCAACCTGTTCCAGTGTCTCACCACCCTCAGAGTGAAGAATTTCCTCCTAATTTCCAATTTAAATCTACCTTCTTCCAGTTTGAACTCATTGCCTCTCGTCCTATCACTAGAGACCTTTGCGAAAGTCCCTCCCCAGCCTTCTTGTAGGCCCCCTTCAGACACTGGAAGGCTGCAATAACGTCTCCCCAGAATCTTCTCCAGACTGAACAACCTCAATTCTCTCAGGCTGTCTTTGAAGGATAGGTGTTCTAGCCCTCTAATCATCCTTGTAGCCATCATCTGGACCCTATCCAACAGGTCCATGTCCCTCTTGTGCTGAGGGCTCCAGAGCCAGACGCAGTACTCCGGATGGGGTCCCACGAGAGTGGAGTAGAGGGGCAGAAACATCTCCATCAACCTGCTGGTCATGCTTCTTTTGATACAGCCCAGGATACAGTTGGCTCTCTGGGCTGCACTTGAACATTGCTGGCTCATGGTGAGCTTTTCATCAACTAGCACCCCCAAGTCTTTCTCCTCAGGGCTGCTCTCAATCCACTCATTGCCCAACCTGTATTTGTGCCTGGGATTGCCCTGACCCAGGTGCAGGACCTTCCACTTGGCCTTGTTGAACTTCATGAGGTTGGCATGGGCCCACCTCTCAAGCCTGTCAGGGTCCCTCTGAATGGCATCCCTTCCCTCCAGTGTATTGACTGTACTGCACAGCTTGGTGTCATCCACAAACTTTCCGAGGGTGCACTTGATCCCACTGTCCATGCCACTGACAAACATGGACGACAGGACAATCCCAGTACTGATCACTGAGGAGCACCACTCGTTACTGGCCTCCACTTGGATATTGAGCCATTGATCACAACTCTTTGAGTGCAACCATCCAGCCAATTCCTTATCTTTCAAGTGGTCCATCCATCAAATCCATGTATCTCCAATTTAGAGACCATCATGTCGTGCGGGACAGTGTCAAAGGCTTTGCTCAAGTCCAGGTAGATGACATCGGTTGCTCTTCCCTTATCCACTGATGCTGTTACTCCTATGTAAAAGGCCACCAGATTTGTCAGGCATGGTATGTTATCAATAATATCCTCAAAGAGTGTGTTTTGCTACATTATCCTGTGACACTTACTGATTTTGCTCTGTGGTTTATTGTTATTTTTCCTAGTCTTGAATATTCCGTAAAGTAATTTATGCATGCCTACAAGAGTAGGTTATTTTTGCCTAATGCAAGTACTAGGTCTACAGTATCTTTGCTTTGACATGTAAACCACTCGGAGTACATGTAGCCCGAGGCTGAGAAAACATAGATCCCCGGACTGAGCACAGGTCCTGTCCCAGCTGAGCAGCTATGAACAATCCAGTCCCTTTCAAGGAAAGACAAAGAGGGGTTTTAAGTGGTTTGTTGGAAATTACCCTGCATTGTAGAAATTGGCAAAGAGCCAACGTGTCTAGCACACATTTACGTGTTGAATGTAGATGAAGGTCAGTGTCTTTGCAGGCATGCTGGGACTGAGCTCAGGACTAAAAGGAACATTTCCCAACTGTGTATGGTTAGCCTGACCTCTTACAAAATGGCACTCAGTTCATATACTTGAGTGATTGCCGTCATGGTGGGAACCCCGTGAGCCTGTGAGAACGTAGTACCACTGTACAGTCATTTATTTCCTTTTGTCATTCTGCCTTTATTCTTCTTGTTTGGTTTTACTCCTTACTGCAAGCTTTCCAGATCAAGAACTGTGGTGGTGTATGATTGCTCCTAGTTGGCTAAAAGCACATACACACTGTCAAATATCCTACCTCCTGGGCTCTCTCCTGCATCCTCGCTCATCAACACTATGCTTTGGATCAGCAGGGCCCATTTGAAGTTCTCCTCACTTAACTGTACTTTGGTGTGAATTTGGTGTACTTTGGTGTGGTCTTGAACAGTTTGGATTGTTTTCAAATTAAGTAAAAAATGTGGTCCCTGGCCATATTCAGTCCAGGAGAACAAAGTAGAGCTTTTCTGAAGGAAACCTGCTCCTGTTGCATACTGGATACAGTCTTTCTCAGCATCAAACATTTCACTATACAGACAGGTATCTGTTGGTCTACACAAGTTGATAATGTAGATATAACCCAAATTGATGACAAATGTTTCTAAGGAAAAATCACTTTTAGAATAAATCATAATATGCAGAACCGATGAGGTGCAGCTTTACTGTTCTGCTCTTTGCAGTCACCTAACACTGTATTAGGAGGCCTTATGGTCTTCAATCCTTGCACGTGCTGTCATACAACGGCAGAGATCATGCAACACGTTGCCTTAGTTTGAAGTTATAAAAACATAAACCGTAATTCATTAGAGTTATGTTTTTTATCTATCGTTTTCCTATGAACTGAGAAAAAATTCAGGAAAGTGGTAAGTATGTTGTAGTCCCAAAGGTGAATGGTGTCGATTGCTGAGGAAACCTGTGCCAAGTGTTATATAAACACCAGTTTTCTTTAGAAACTAATCCTGGGTAACGTGAATGTGAGTTACTCCACACCACTTGTCCTAGATCAGGCCTATTGCCTGTGGTTATTTTCTTTTGTGGTTTTTGTTGAATTTTTCTTCTTAAAATTCTACAACGGTCACAGTAATAAAGCAAAACAAATTAGTAATGGTCAGTGAATTAACAAATCTCAAAAGATAGTCTTGAAATCCATGTAGATGTTACTGACAGTTTTAAAATGTTTTTACTAACATGAGGAAAAATTCCCATTTGTCTCAATATGAAGCTTTTATTTCTGAAAATATCCCTGCTTTCTTAAGTGACCAAATAAGTAATGAGCTCCTTTTGTGAACATTTAGTAAAAGTTGGACTTGAATTGGCATTTTACAAAGTCCCCTCCTCACCTTATAGTGGTTTTTGCTCAAATGATGTAATGCTCTAATATACATATGTGATTATTATTGTTCCTTTTAAACAATAACAGTATTTAATCTGGTGTGAAATGCAGTACAATAAAATAACATTTCAAACAAATTTGTTATCTTTAGGGGCCATGACTCTATGAAGTCTTTGATTTTGTCTCTGTCTCTCTTCTGGTTTCAGGTTATCACTATAATGACCTTGTATCTCCACAGTACTTGAATCTGATAGCTAATCTCTCAGGCTGTACAGCCCATCGACGAGTGAACAACTGCTCAGATATGTGCTTCCACCAGAAGTACAGGACACATGATGGAACATGCAACAACCTTCAGCATCCCATGTGGGGCGCTTCTCTGACAGCCTTTGAACGTCTATTAAAGTCAGTCTATGAAAATGGATTTAATTTGCCTCGCGGAATTGAACCCAAGAGGCTCTCTAATGGTTATGCACTCCCAATGCCTCGCTTGGTTTCCACTACTCTGATTGGAACGGAAACAATAACTCCTGATGACCAGTACACTCACATGCTCATGCAGTGGGGTCAGTTTCTTGACCACGACCTTGACCTCACCGTGGCTGCCCTAAGTGAGGCCAGGTTTTCAGATGGTCAACATTGCAGTTCAGTTTGTACAAATGATCCTCCATGCTTTTCGATCATGATACCACCAAATGATCCCAGAGTTCGAAACGGTGCACGCTGCATGTTTTTTGTACGCTCCAGTCCAGTTTGTGGAAGTGGCATGACATCTCTGCTGATGAATTCTGTGTACCCACGAGAGCAGATCAACCAGCTGACTTCGTACATCGATGCGTCAAACGTGTATGGCAGTTCGGACCATGAAGCACTAGAAATCAGAGACTTGGCAAGTCAAAGGGGTCTTCTGCGACAGGGCATCGTACAGAGATCTGGCAAGCCCCTTCTTCCATTTGCTACTGGCCCACCAACAGAATGTATGAGAGATGAAAATGAGAGCCCAATTCCCTGCTTTTTAGCTGGTGATCAACGTTCTAATGAACAACTGGGTCTTACCAGCATCCACACGTTGTGGTTTAGAGAACACAACAGAATTGCCACAGAGCTACTGAAACTCAATCCACACTGGGATGGTGACACAATATATCATGAAACACGCAAAATTGTTGGTGCAGAAATGCAACACATAACATTTAGCCACTGGCTACCTAAGATCTTTGGAGAGGTAGGCATGAAGATGCTTGGCGAATATAAGGGTTATGATCCCAGTGTTAATTCTGGCATAACTAATGAGTTTGCAACTGCCGCTTTTAGGTTTGGTCACACACTCATTAATCCTTTTCTGTATCGACTGGATGAAAACTTTGAACCTATTCCACAAGGCCATCTACCTCTTCATAAGGCATTCTTCTCTCCATTTCGGATTGTAAATGAAGGAGGCATTGATCCACTTCTAAGGGGATTGTTTGGTGTTGCTGGTAAGATGCGTGTCCCATCACAATTACTCAATACAGAATTAACAGAGAGACTCTTCTCCATGGCACGTACTGTGGCTTTAGATCTGGCAGCTATGAATATTCAGAGAGGCAGAGATCATGGAATTCCTCCCTACCATGATTTTAGAGTTTACTGTAATCTTTCTTCAGCTCAGACTTTTGAAGATCTGAAAAATGAAATTAAGAATCCTGAAATCAGGGAGAAACTTAGCAGGTGAGCCTGAGGTGAAGAAAAACAATCAATTATCTAAATGTGCATGCAAAATTAGTAGTCTTATCTAGAAGAAAATATTTGTTAAGAAAGGAGTAAAGAGACTTTTTAAGAAACTTCCATCCATGCCAGGAAATAGATGTGGAAAATTCCCACATGCCGATAATTTCTCCACTTCTACATCTCTGTGAAAAATAAGAAGTTAATATATACTCTGTGTTCATGAAATATTCATTTGAAATGTGTGGTTTTATAAGTTTTGTTAAATATGCATGTTATTTCAATGTAAGGCTATATTTAATGCCAGCCTCATGCAAGTATTTACATGTTCAGTTCCATGCATTCCATACACTGAAACAAATGGGAATGTCATTCACTGTATTTTCATGTGGACATCCTTCACTGCCAGTAATCTGTTCTTTAGAGCTTCAGTGTTTGAAAATAAGTCTTTAGCTACCTGTCACCTCTAGTTTATCTCCACAAAATCAAAGGCAGAAAATTAGCCATGGTACAAGAAAAAGTATACAGAGGGGCAGGAAAGAGAAGCTATTGAAAAAGAAACAGTTCCAAGAAACTAGAAGAAAGCTACTAGGAGAAATGAAATTGTGGCATAGACTTGCAGAGCCCTGTGATGTTACTCAAAGAGAACTTCATTGCAGGACTTCTTGCATATACATGTACCCATAGGTTGTTCACAAAAGGTGCAGCACTATCACTGTCATGTTTACTGTGAATTGTTCATATCTCTTGCCCATAGTTTTAGCACATACTGGTTATTTTGTAAATGTAAAATATTTGTTATTAAATACTTGTGGTTTTCTATTTATAGGTTGTATGGGTCCCCACTGAATGTAGACCTATTTCCTGCTCTAATGGTAGAAGACTTAGTTCCTGGGAGCCGACTGGGACCAACTTTAATGTGTCTGTTAACCACACAGTTTAGGCGTATTCGCGATGGAGACAGGTAAATTGAAATACCATGGAAATCAAAATTAATTTTAAATTGAAGATGCTTAGTATCACTTGCAATATCTTGATTCCAAATGAAACTGCATTTTGTTTTCATTTATTGTTTTAATATATAATTGAAAAAATGAAGAATACAAGTTTAAAACATTGTTATAATCTATGATTAATTTATTTTTAAAATTTGTCACTCTTTATGGTGAATATGTCATACTGACCTCCAACAAGCACCACAGCCGACATATGCTGAGTTTCTTTTTACCAGTTACCAGATTACTTACCTTTCTCAAAAGTGGATATTACTCATCTCTTTTCATTGTTATTTCATTATTTTATTGGCAAAGGAATTGTGGTGGTTGAGGCAGTTTCAGCATCTCATTCACTTAAGTGTAAGTTGGAAAAGTATCACTCTGTGTATGTAACCCTTGTACATACTTCAATACAAGCAGTCTGTGCCCCAGAAGTCTGTTAAAATCTTACTCCAAAGGACACAATTTGATAATTGTTCTTAAATTACTTTACATGCACGTTATGAGCAATATTTCATTTTCAGTTTCTTCAATACCTTAAATAAGAAAATAGTCATTGCTATTGTTACCAGCAGCCAGATCTCCTTTGCATACTTTCAGCATATTTATTTGGAATCCGAAAATCAACACTTCCCTCATTTTAGCCATGATTTGTGACCTAGATCCTGGCACGAGGGTAGAAAGACTTGGGCTGATTAGTCCCATCCTAATAAAAGGGAAACAGAGGAAGAATTAGGAAATTAGATTCGATTCACTTTATCTAATCTTGTTTGCTTTATGTAAGTTATAAAATTGCTACTTAAGTTTGTATAAAGGCCTTTTTACTACTGTAGTCAGCAACAGTATGGTATGCTTTTTAAAAAACTACTTTCATATGTTAAATCTGTGAAACATAAAACTCTCATGCCTGGAGGCAGAGGGAGTAAAAGGAGAAATATACGCACTATGGGCTCCAAACTGCTGATGACAAGTACCTATTTGTGTCACAACAGGATAATGATACTGCTTTTCTTGTGTGTGTCTATTTGCATTTTTCCAGCAGAAGTTTTATGTGGGTTTTGGTTTTGTTGTTGTTGTTTTGGTTGGTTTTGTTTGGTTTTTTTTTCCTAAAACAACATTAGCAAAACTATAGTCAAAAACTGAATAGGGAATGGGATTCTGCTGCCGAAAGAATACAAATGTTTTGAAACAACATGCCAGCAAATAGTAAAATATTATTAGACAAAAAGCAACTCTCACTTCTTTGGGAAGTCTTTACAATGGGCAGAGGATCAAAGCTGCCAGCACCATGTAAAACAAGTGGGCCTGTGCAGGGAAGAGGAGTGCTGTTTGAAGGGAGTCTAACTTAATGTCAAGATGGAAATTTCAGAATCTGTTTTTCTGACCCCAGTGCTTGGGAATTCATTGCCCACTGTCCAATGCCTTATAAAAATGATACAATAAGTAGGGAAAATGAAATTTCTTGACCATTCTTCTAAGTTTAGTATAAGATTGTTACTGATTTTTTTTCATAAAGTGTAAAGACCTTCCTACTTATTTTTGGTTGAAGTAGGTGAAAAAAAGTACCAATATAGAATTATAACTTTACAGTTTTTTGAGACGTAAATGATATTACAGTAAGCAATTCTTATATGTTAGAATAGGGTGAAATGTTTTCAAATCCTGGACAGTAACTTAAAATGTTTCCTTTTCCAAGGACTGGCTTTTTTTCTGTAGTAATGTATTACTTTTATTTTCTACTGATCACAGGCTTTTCGCCCTTTATGTATGAAACCATGGTATTTCATTCTTGAATTTAATGAATTGACTGAGCGTGTACAAATAAGTCTCTGAAGTAGTATAGTCATTAAAATAGTTTCCCAGGAAAAAAAATTTCCATAGTAAATTAAACAATCTTACTTATCTTGATAATAAACTAGGTATAGATTAACCATTCTTCTAATCTCAGCGATTCTATCAAAATTTTTTCATGCCCATAGAAAAGTTGCCTGGAGAAAGAAAGCCTCTACCTTAAAAGGACTCTGAACTTGGTAGTCTAGTGCCACTTTAGATGTCCAAAGATACCCAACACGTGGATATGGGTCTAGAAGAGAAATTAATGGATTTGTTGAAGACTTCAGCCCTTTCAGAGTGTCAGCATGACACCAAGTAGGGTCGAAGTGACACCAAGTGCTTACATGTTTTGTATCCGCATCCCTCCTCAGATACAATGTGGAGTTGAGAACAGGATTTATGGAACAATTAAGTTAATTCCGAATACAGTATTGCAATATCTCTGGAAAACTGTGGGTTTTGTTTTTTCACTAGCAAACCTGTCTTTTCTGTGAGATTACAGGTTATGGTATGAGAACCCAGGTGTGTTCACACCTGCTCAGCTCACTCAGATCAAGCAGACGTCTCTTGCCAGAGTTTTGTGTGACAATGGTGACAACATAACCAGAGTACAACATGATGTCTTTAAGGTGGCTGAATTCCCACATGGATATAGTAGCTGTGAAGATATTCCTAAACTGGACCTCAGGATGTGGCAAGATTGCTGTGAAGGTCTGTATACAGGTTGATTTGGGTGCATTAAAGTGCGCTTTGTTTAGTGTCTGTTTGTTTTATTTGAAGAAGATAATTTGGCTGTTCAGTTTTTGTTAAGATGTTACAAACTCAAATCTGGAGCACAACCCTTGTTAACTGAGTGATCATTCCATATTTTACATTAAATAGACATTTTAAACATAGCATAGATTTGAGCATTTTATGGTGTAGATAACTGTTTTCCTGTTTTCTTCCTTTTGTGGATAAATGGTCTTGTTCATTGCCATCTCCTTCAAAACTTAAGAGAGTGGAGTGATTCATTTTTCTTCAGAAATGAGCTTCTTTTCCTCCACAAACAGGGTTTACTTAGCTCTGTGAAACAGCTCACTGAGAATTCCATGTTGCTTGATAGCATGTATGTTGGCTTTGATCTCACATACAGATTTTCTGTGTGGCCTCTCTTCACTGCATCTGTAACATAGTTAGAAGATCCCTTCCCGAGAGAATCTTCTGGATCACACTATCGACAATTTACAGAATGATTTGTAGCAGCATCAACAACAGAATACTTCAGGGGACAAGGTCCTCTCTTTATTGAGATCTCCTTGACAGTGTTATTAAAATTTTCTTTTGACAAAACTCGAATGACATGCCCTGCCTGAAAAAGTGTATTTGGGGATTTTGGGAACTTCTCTGTGGAACTTTGGTTATCTAGAAATTGCTGTCAAACAAATTACTAACTGGAAAAAAAATGTTCTTATTAGAGAGGGTAGTGATACTATCAGCTGACAATTATTATAATCTTCTAATTTACCTAGTAATAAGAGCCTAGCGTTCAGTACTGATATCTTGTAGATTGGCTGATGAAAGATATCCAGATCTGAGTTCTTAATCTTTTCTACTGTTGCTTCTCCTGAATTTACTACTGCTGTGTAGGCTATTCCATATTCTGTCAAAAGATGAGAATGAATAAGGAGCAAGTGGACTGTATTTCTGAGAGAGGTCATGCTCTTCAACTAGTG
>VZZY01004240.1:0-17719 GCA_013400335.1 Eurystomus gularis
AGATCACACAGTTTTATAACTGAGAACAGAATAATATGATAATCTGAATAAAAGAAATACTGAGACTAAATGCATGCAACATACTAAATTGAGTATACTGCGAGTTTCCAGAAGGGGTGCATTTACAAGAGCCAACACAAGATTAATCTGTGACCTTGTCATTTATCTGTTTTTTTCCCTTTTTGAAAAACTTACTAATAATTAAACTGTCTGAGTATGGGCGACATTCCTTTTTCCTCCAAGAGGAAAAAAATTAAGGTTACTAGATGGATTTACAGACATAGAAAACACTCTTGCCCCAGAAAAATGGACAAAATAAAGAAATGTGTCAGAACTTCAGCTGATGTAATTTCAGGTGTTTCTACAGAAATGCATGATAGAGACATCAGCTTTAAGGTGAAAAAACTCTATTATACCACCTTAGTCTGACCTCCTGCATAATGCAGGCCAAAAAATTCTGTCTAGTAACTCCTATTGAGCTGATAGATCTCTTGATTTACTCAAGAAGAGGATTTGTCTCTCCAGTCTTTGAAAGATTAGTAGATTTTCTCCCAAGGAGGCAGCATTTCATGAGAGGGCTGCAGTATTTGCTTCAGTATTTGATTTGTAAAAAACATTTACAATTTTTATCTGTGATGATTATGAAGGTGTCAATAGCCCACACTGGCCTCTTAAGGCATTGGTTCACTGCAAAAGTGAGAAGGGCAGTGTTTCAAGGAAAATGAAAACCTTTCTGGAATCCCAAGCTGACAGCAACAAATCTCTGGATGACAAGGTCAAACAGCAGGTGTTTTTTTGCTACTGAAGATAAAGAAAGGTCACATATGGGATGAGTTTCTGAGTTTTAAGAGAATTTTAAGTGGCACCTTCTAATAAGACATCAGAAAAAAAGGAATAAAGCAGAAGCCTAGCCATGTATAGAAACAGAGAGTTCACCCTACAAATGACATGAGTACTGGATATGGACACAAATGCAGAACGAAGAGATATAGGATTTATTTCCTGAGAGATCGGATAGCCCTCCATGAAAAAATTTATTTTCTCAGTGACCGAATTTTCTAAGCTTGAGAACAATCTCTTTTGTTTTTCCTCTGCACATAAGAATTCACAATAAGCAGAAAGTGCCACTGGCTTCAGAAGAATGTGTGCTTGCTGTTTAAATATACAGAATAAATGTGATTGGCTTAAAAATGGAATATTCGTGGTGGTCTAAGTCAAAAGACATTGATTCATTTCAGTGAAGTGTCAGTCAGAGTAAGGTGAGGTTAGTTTGCAAATGAGAAACCTGCTTATTCAAATTATCTCAGTTCTGTTACCTTGGTGAAGTTACTCTGAACCGACTGAAGTAATTATAGCTAATTTTAAGATAAGTAGACTTAGATTTTTCCTATTAAAATAATCTGGAAATAATAGTATAATGGCCTTGAAGGTCAGGTTGGACAGAAGAAGCCAATAGCAAGAACAGATGACCTAGATTTTAGCAGGAGCTGGGCACTTCTGCATAGACCATTAGGGGCCAGATCTGTTGCAAGAATTGCCAAATGTCCTGGCAAAATAAGAGACATTTCTGATTTTTTTTTTTTTTCTAAATGCCCCAGCATCCCAGTAAAAGAGTATAAGTTCCCATTTTTGCTGTAAGTCAACCATAACACACCTAGCCATTTTAACCCAGAACATTGAAACCAGTCCATAGGTTATTCAGTGGGAACCTGTCCAGCCACTGCCTGCTCCTGCTGGCCCTGTCACAGGGAGACACTGCTGGACCAGTAATACACCTGGAGTGGTCTGCAGGCAAGAGGAACATTGTCAGCCCCAGCAGTCCCCCTTTGTGTTTGAAATTGGACACACATCCCTCAGCACCTGCAAGAATGCCCTGGCCATCCAGTTATTGAGCTGAGGCAATGAATTACTACCCACCAGAGATAGCACTCTGGCAAACGTTTCTGACTAAAGCAAGTTTCCCTTGGAAATTATGAATTTTGCATTGTGTTCACTGAGTGAATGCAGAGAGATTCCTATTCTGTTCAAATTATTTTATGTTTGATGTTATTTTCCAATTCCTATGAATAATTCTTGGCTAGGAGCTCTTGCATAAGCAACTTATTGCAAGGCCTAAAAAAGGAGTGGGACGGATTCTCCACTCATTGCTGTCAGTTTTGGTCCATGGTCCATGGGTAACATGGAACTGTGCTGATTTAGTTTAGCTCAAAATTTAGCCTGACACATTTTGGTAGGCCACGACAAGTCAATTTTCTAATTCTGATGCCTCCTTGAATAAGCAGACCCCTTAGAATGAGAGCTCAGATGTGGAATATTATCTGGATATTCATTTACCTGCAATATCCAGCCACATCTATTTAGGTATGACAGTAAGTAAGCCTAAAGGGGACGCACAGATACTGATGTGATTTTATTTAAAATACTGATATATCTAAGCACTGAATGTGCTGCTTTAATATCTAATCAGACTGTATTAACAAGGATTGGGAAAACAGATAAATTCCCTGTGTGCAGGATTATTTAAAACAAAGGGCAGAGGGAGGAACCTATAGCTAATTAGATATTTACTTTTTGTCCACTATTTCAATAATACTGAGAAATAAGTCATTTCTGTAAATGTGGGTGCAAAGAGCTCACTAGCCATCCTCCTGGGCAGGAAGAAGCTTTGGAAAACAGACGTAAGAATCACTAAAGGCATCCACTACCTGCTGCCACATACCACAGTCTCCTGCCTCACTTTGCATGCAGTGGAGATGTATGGCTGTGTGCCCACAATTGATTATATTCACTCTGCAAAGCACCACTAAGTCACTGTAATTACAGGGCTGCTTTATATGCTCTGCTTATAGTCGTATTTATATGTTTGTAGTGTTGCTTGCAAGGGGGTGATGGAAACAAGCTGGATTGTGCGGACATCTTCTCTGCTCACGCCTATGCCAAGACTGCACTAATAGAAAAGGTGGTACCAGTAAATGCACCACAGTGAGCCCTTATGCTCTTCTGGGCTGGCTTTGGTCAGGTACCATAGCAAAATGGAGCAGGTTTTATCTCAGATCTGCACAATCTTTGACAAAATCCCATTTTGACGTAGTGAAATTGGTCTGGCAGCCCCTGCCTGGTTTCAGATCAGTCAGCAAGACTGTCGCTCATGCTTCCTGCTGCCTCCATGCTCAGAGCAGTCCCTGCGGCATGGACTGATAGGGCTGCTGGCAAGTCCCTGGGCTACCAGCACTGCCAACAGGGAAATTCGTTGAAGCTGAGGCACAGTGGAGAGGTCCAAACATCACTCTGATCTCTCTTAAGCACACCTGGCCTTACGCAGCCCAAGTTAGCAATGCAGAGACTTCATATGGTCTTGTGACCAGGGGAAGAGTAATACGGAATAAAGAATAACAAAACATTAACTCTTTTTCATTCCTGCAAAGCCTGACGCTGGATTTGTGGGTATAAGTCTCTCCTCCTTCCTCTCCTTTGGTCTCTTGGCACTATACCTACCTGAGCCTTAGGTTGGGTGCTGGTAATCCCCTTCTTGTACCAGGTCTGCATGTGTGGGTGTCCCCCCTTGGTGCCACTTGTACCAGGGGCTTTTGTGCAGCTCTTCCCAGGTACTGACCCAAATTTTTTTTATAACTAATTGACTAATGGATATGACCATACTCTAAAAAAAAAAAATACTGCCTGGGCTGACTGGAACAGATAAACACATGTAAACATCTACTTTTGTCTTAATTGCCTCTTGAAAAAAAAAAAACAGAACACGAGTAAAAAGCACATTCTTAATCTGATGTTTTGTGAAAGGCAATCTGTCAGGTCTTTAGCTGGACACCCTGATGGCAGAAAGCAGAGGGATGATATTTAACGCAGTTATCCTACAAACCTAAGGTGTGTGAGAATTTTATTAGGATTTTTTTTAACGACTTCAAGAGTGCTTATTCTTTCCTTGTTAGCCCATCACAGCTGAGGGCCCATCTATGATATTCTAGCACTGCTTCTGCATTAAAGCTCTGAGTTGCTAGTTCTCAGCTTTCCTAAGCAGGTACAGGGCAAAAGCCTTCCGGTTTGCCTCAAATAATCCTTGTTTTTTTCATTTAGCATTATCTTTCTTCTTCTTTAATCTATAGGGACCACAATTTCATATTTGGTCTTCCATTACCTTCATGCATTTTCTTACTTTCTACCGAACTGCTGCCCTACGAGTGGGCCAGCCCAATACAGTGAAAGCCAGTCCCCATAACTGATAAAAGTTACAGTATTTTTCTGGGGAAATTGGCCTCATTGCATCTAAAAGAATTCTTCTCAGATATATTCCTTGTTCTCATAAGAGCAGGTATCTTGTATTGCCTGTGAAGTCTAGGGACAAACTAAATTCATTTAAGGAAAAACCTCACATTTTTTCTTAGTTCACTAGATTTAAGAACACGACAGTAAATATTGGAAATCTGTCTTTTTACTTTAAAAAATCTCCCAGTACTATTCTGAAACATACTGTATAGAAAACTATTTTCTCACTTGATAATGAGTCTTATCACTTAAAAGTCATGTCATGAGTTTTAGATTTAAGTGCCCACCTTCAGACAGCTAAATCAAAGTTTCTTGGTTTTCAGAGATGCTCACCAACAATTCCTCTGTTGATTAAATTAAGCTTTATGGTACTTAGCAACTGTGAAGAATTCAGGTCTACCTTAATTTGGGTGTATAATGGTGCCTAGCTCGAGGCATCCACAGAATAAAAAATTTATGTTAGCTTTAAAAACTCTGTTAAAAAAGTCAGAGAGGCCAATCCCCCTCATCCACATTTCCAGTGAGCATTTAACATGGTCTGAAAGTTAACCACTATTAGGAAAAAGGAGACCTAGGGGAGCAATACTGCACTGGCAAGGTGATAAACTACTGGCAGTATAATCAGACTGTTACAGCACAAAATTGAGAACGTGGAAATAACAAGTTCTAATCTTGACTTGATGTGTGGCTTTGGCAAAGTAGTTTCAGTCCCTCCTTTCAGTTTACTAGCTAATAAATAGAGAACAGTAAGTTATTCTGAGGATGCTGTGATACCTAATTAATTTTAGTCAAGCAAGCATTTTGAAAACTGACCGTACTAAGCACAATTTTCTACCTACTAGCAGAAGTAAAAGAGAAATCAATTAGGTGTGAAGTGTCTCTTGGGAGACACAGGTGAAGCACCTGTATTCTTCTGCAGGCTTCTGGTACATAAGTCTTTCCACTCCAATCTTTCAGGTATACTCAGGCTCTTAGGTATAACCAGTTTCAACTGGAATCCACCAACCTGACACATTTTTGGATCTAAGAATCCACTTCAAAATGAAATAAAAGTTCTTCCATACCTTCTTCATAGTATTGCAGTGACACATTAAAACCCAAGGGATTTTCTAGCACAAGAAACTATGTCTGTACACTTTCCAGCCTTTATATCTGATTTAGAATATTCAAAATATTCACATTGGTTTTCTGCAGACTTTTTTAGCCTCTATGGAACAGCAGAACAAGTCTGCTACCTGTAACATGCAAAAGGATGGGACAGTTAACATTGTGGTTGTAAATTAGATACCTTGGCTTTAGAACCAGTGCTGAGAAAAACAAGGGGAAGTTCTCACTTACTATTCTTTCAGCATCTCTGTTTGAGGGTTTACATTTTGGAGACTATTGGGACATCACAAAGGTCATCAGCTTCATTATAATTAAAGCTGAGATTCTGTAAGATGAATAAGAGAGAGAGAAATCCACTTGAACTGTGGATATTCTAAATCTGTAAGAAAGAGATTTTAAGCATTTTCTGTTTGAGGTATGATCTTCACAGTTTTTTACAGGAGTTCTGTATTCATTGTCATATCCTCATGATTACCTGTTCTTGACTAATCTGCCCATTAAACTATGTATCCTGCTCAAGGTCTTTGGACAGCCCCCCAGCCTCTCAAAAGGTTAACATAAGCATTTTCTTGTGCTTCCAAAACTACATAATGGTGTTTTCCTATTGTGCCTATACTTCAGTGAAATTGTGTTAGTTCTAGGGATGATTCTAGTGGTATAATACTCTTCAAACAATTTACAGACTTGAAATATAGGAAATAAATTCTGACAGCCTCATATATGAGGCCCAGGCTGGTAAAAATGTTCACCATATTCTTGGGGGTGGAGGTGCTGAATATAGAAGTGTGTTAATTGGCTAAGTCAAACCTATGGTTATTGCTACACTGATGGCTTACCTCCAACAGTATTCGCTCATCATTAGAAAGTTAAAGCATATTTTGAGCATGACATTTGAAAAAACAGTGGTGTTAAACTAGAGCACCAGGTAGCAGAAGGAACATTAAAGTCTTACAGAAGATTCAGATTTTAACCTGTACCACAGGCAAAAACAGATTTTGTTTTGAAGAACTTTTTTTGGAAATGACAAGGAAACAATTTAATTAAATTAAGCACTTGCTTAAATTTGGACCAACTGTTTAAATGATGGGGAAAAATGTATAGCTAACTGAAATAATCTATAGTCTCTGGGTTTGATTTTAAGCTGGAGTTTAAATAGGAATGTCAAAATAGAGAAAGAGAGTGATTTCTCTAGATATTTTAGCTGCATCAGAACCAAAAGCTAGAATTCATGTGAAAACTTTTACTTGCATGCCAGCTTTCCTATTTGATTTTAGAGATTCTATCATTCAGATACACACATAAATTTACAGTTATTTACCTTTACCCAGTCTTTTGATAGCCATGATATTTGCAATAGTATTTTCTGACTGCATATTTTTACTACATTTCGGTTTTTAAAAATTTCAGAACCATTGCAATAATTTGTCTGCATTTTAGCAATGTTGAGTCTCAGACTACAGGGTCTTGAGTAGCCTCTCCTATCATGGTTAAGTCTTCAGAACAGAAGTTGTGCTTCATTAGAACATACAAGTGAAAAGAACCTCCATCTTTGAGTAAGTCCAGCATCCATTACTATGCACTGCTCTATCACAAAATTTTCCTACTGAACTAAACAGCCTCCTTCAAGCCTCCTTGTTACTCTTAATGAAAGGATGATTTAGGACCTTATTGCTATAGTGATTAGAAACTTTCCACCCATCTCCAGCCTGCACTTACCTGTGACTTGTTCATATCCACACAAGGTTCTTCAAGCCCTAGTAAACTCTCTTTTATATCTTCTGCTCAAACATACATCCTTAAATTAAATATGCCTGACAATTTTAGTCTCATCCTCAAAGGAAAGTTCTCTATTCTATTTTTGAATAGAGAACAGTTTTGAATAGTTTTGAGTCACAAACTCACCAGTACTGCAATGATGTGTCCCAGCACCCCATGCTCCCTACTGTTCTTTCTCACTTCATTGTGCCCCTTTCAACTTACAGGAATCTGATTCTGCAAACCTTCTCCTTAGGGCATTAAACAAACATATAACTTGTGGTATTTTCTCTGTGTACACTGTGATAAAGTCACCTTTCAACAAACCAGCCTCCAACCTTGTTACACATGAAATTTTCTGCAGCTCTTTGGGCCAGTGTTTCATGTGCATTTTTTTTTGTAATTTCCAGCTTTTAGACATCTTTCAAATAATACAGACTCTTAGAATATAAAAATACTTTTATATCAATCCATTCAATGCTTAGGTAGAGATAATTCACCTCCATAAACTCTACTACCCCATTCATATACTAGAAGATCACATTTAGTCTTTTTTGTTGCTACAGAACATATTTTGAAACGGATGCTGAATTGCTCTCTCACCATGACCCCTAGCAATTTCTTGGAGTCACATCATTGGAAGAGACATTTTTCCACTCTTTATCAAATGCCTGGTACATACTTTCAGATTTAATAGTATTAAAGCATATTATATTTGGATGGAATAAGTAACCCCGATCTCTGTATGTAATTAGTTTACCATCTCTTAGTATTCTGCAAATAATAATTGGTTGATTTTATATATATGGTATTCAGATGATCCATGAAAATGTTAAACAGTTTAGACAGGCTGTCAATTTCTAATGTCAAACCCTAGCAACATCCCCAAATTCACTATTGACAGCCTTTTAAAAATTTGTTCAGTACCTGACTTTTATCCGTTGTAATGTATGCCTGGTGTACATTCTGTGAAATCATTAAATACATTCCCTGTAAGTACAAATAACTTCATCAGAAAGAACCATTCTGCTGAAAGAGTAAAATAAAATTTCAGAAGACTTATTTTCAACCGACTGATTTTGATTCCTATCATTTAGCATTGTCTCAGCTGACCCTGTACCAAGGGAGCATTCTCTGGGTGTTGCTAACAAAAGTGAGGTTTGCCACTGCTGCTTCTTTTTAGTGGCGTGAACACAAGGTTAGTTAGCTCCAGCCATCACTGCACAGAGAATCCAGTTTTCAGGCAGCTCTCAATGCAACGATACAACTCCACACTGAAACAAGAACCGAGGTGTGAATGTCTGCTTTCTGCCTCTAAATGCTAATATCAGTGTCTAGATGGAATCCAGGCATCTTATTAAGGAAACCATTTTTAAACACTGGGCTCCAGAACCTAGCTGTAAACAAGAAAAATTTGCATTAATCCTTGCATATTATGTTAGCATAATGGCAATTCATTTGTGGTTTCACTATACTGATCTTTGTGCCAAAACTTTCACTTGAGCAAAGAACAGGTCCATTTGCAGCTGCAGCTGTCTCCCTTGCTGCTTCATTAGAGTCTTTATGCTACCCTCCTTGCATATGTTTTTGAGGTGGCTGCTAAACATTCTTTAGCTCTGAAGTCCTTGCCACCACTGACTTTAAGGCAAAGCTGAGATTTAGAATTTTATTGCATCTTTTTGCAACAGACTTAAGAAATTTCAGGTTTTGGAGTCAAATCCCTCTTCCGCCATCTCCTTCAAATGAAAGCCTTGGGTATTAAGTCTGAAATTGAAATCCAGCCTCCATCCATCAGCTAGTCACCTTGCATTTAGATGTGTGGCACAGCTCTTTCATGGTCAGATAGGGTGATCTGTCTGCCTCTTACCTCTCTGCTTCCAAAGAATATCATTCTGGTTTTGATGGTATACATATGTTTTATCTCAGTGATCCATGTGTACCAAGTTATCCAGCTGAGTTTACATTACTATCTTACCACCATTACTTAGGGCTCCATCAGGACCAGCTCATCAGGATTTTTCCCACATTGGACTACTCAGTCAATCTGGATTCAAAGCCTGTCTTCCTCTACAGCAATGCAAAACCAGGGGACCAAAATCATCAGCTATAGACTGAGATGTGTATGGGTAAGTGGACCTGTCCTGTTTAAAGTTCTATGAAGACTTCCACGGAGCAAGAAGAAATAATCAACTCACAGGCACAAAGCTGTTGCTTAGGGGATACAGGGAGAGAGCACATTATAAAAGACAGTCCCATAGAGGCTTTCCTTTCAAAGTGAGGTTAATAACACCAGAACATTTCAAAAAGAGCAACACTTTCCCAGTTCAGTGCAGAAAAAGAGTCACTGAATGAATTAGATCTGATGGAAGGTCCTCTGGGCCAACCCCATGCTCAGTGAAGGTCTTGTAGATTGCTCCCACAGCTTGGTATTACCCACCAGCTTGCTTAGGCTGCTCTCTGTCCCATCATCCTACTCATTAATGAAGACATTAAAGAATCTCTGCCCCAGTACCAAGCCCTGAGTAACAGCAGTGGAGGAGGGAGCAGAAGTCTGACTTCCTGCACTGGCTCTCTTCAGTAGTGGACTCTCCAGGACAGCTTTTCTCCAAGTGAGAGGTGCTAAACCTGTAGTGTGAGGTCCAGCTTCTTTAAACTGCATAAAAGCAACCCCTTTTCTTGAAGGTTAGAACATTCATGGCGAATTACTGAACTAGAGCAAAAACTGAAACCTGAAAGCTTTTCCTGTCTTGTGACTACAGTATGGGAAATAGTATAATGAAAGTAATTTGAGGTATACAGTTTATTAAGCATACAAGAGGTCTTCTATACATTTGCAAGCTTAATCCAAAGATAAATGACATAATTTATTCTCCCAAAATTAATTTTTATGAGTAGCTACATTTTCCTAATACTGATTCCATTAATATTTATGTAATACTTTGAGATCCATGGGTAGAACCAGAAATTATTACTGTGGTCTCAAAATCCAATTTTCAGAAAAGCCTATTCCACTAAAAGCAAAAGGATTAGATCTGTGAAATAAGCAGAAATTATTTTCATCTTGATTTCCTGAGTAGTTCCATAGATATCAATCTCTGTGACTATGTGCATGCTTAAGAAAAGAACGACTCTAGTACTTTGCTGAAGACAAGCTAAATTACCAGTAAGCGCAGTTTAGATGCCCAGTGTACTAATGCAGCACTAAATCCAGTTCAGTTCACTCCAGGGGAAAAAAGTCTTTCCTAGTTATCACAAAAATTACACATATCCCATATACACATATATGGGAGATAAGTTCTGATCCTGACTTGACTTAAAACAAATACTTGTGATTTTATATTAGGTCTTATAATAGACTTAAATGGAAAAGTATCTTCAGATATTATAACCCATGACTATAGATTTCCTCAGGCAACATGCTCTAGCTCAGCTATAGAAGTGGCTGTGCTAAATAAACCCTTTTCTTTAGAATTTGTATGTATGTCTTCATGTGTTTATCCACTCATTTTATGGTTTGGTTTTTTTTTTAATAATAAAACATTAAGTGAAACTTCTGACTCTGACTTAGGCTTCAAACTTCTATAATGACTTTTTTGATAACAAGCTTTACAAAAAAAATCATTATTATGAGTGACTTAAGATTCGAGGTACTAATAATACTGTATTCAGGTTAGGTTTCTAACCTACTCCAGCTGCACAGCAGAGACATCCACTCTGGCCAGGATAATGTACTGCAACCTCTCTGGGAAATACTATGCTGTGATAACTCCTGCTGGTAGACTTTTGTGAAGACCCCTCTGCACTTTGCACCATGGGATGTGAGGCACGAATCAACATCTGGGTTACTGCCAAAGCCACACCAAGAGAAACATGTATCTTCACTGTAGTGCTGGAACACTTCTTCAGCAATACTCACTTTGTCTGCTTCTAAAGCATCTTGCCATCTGAACTCTCTGCAGTCAATGGGGATAAACAGGCATCTGCAAGGTGCGATTAGTCTATGTTAGGTATTTATCTTGCAATAAGATGAGTCATGCACTAGAGGCATCCATTTCTCTGCATTGATTATAAAGACTACCTAGTAATTCAAATGCAAACACCTACACCATATGCCCAACATTAACTGAAATGGATTTTACCCTATCTGTATCTGTGAGCCTTATAGGGAAGCAGGGCATAAGAAGGTTGTTTGTGAAATAGAACCCGTTCATGAAATCCAGGCCTAATGGTGCTCATCTCTGTGTGAGGAGTTGGGAGAATTGAGGTCACAGCCCAGCATACCAGCAAGGGTATTTCTGATGGTTGCAAGTATCTTAGCTTGGCACTCCCTTGTAGTTTAGTTCTCGGCATCCCACAAGGTATCCTATTATAACATCACTGTCAAGCCACCATTTGGCTTTCTACGGTCCAGCCTCAAAATAGAGTCTGGCATCACTGAAAGCAGCTGAGCAATGTCTGGGGAAATCTGGAGCTGAACCACACACATTCCAGCTGCACATGATGGAAAAGAACCTGTAATAAAACTCAGTTTGACACTGTCAGCCAGTTTTCTCATTGATTTGATCATACTAAATATGAAGAAAGAGACTAGCAAACCAGTTGAAAGGGTCACAAAGGTTAAATACAGAGGAAAAGACAGTGAAAAATATATCCTAGTTGTGTACCATTTGCATTATAACCAGAATGGGTTTAGATAAAATGAACCCACCAGAATAAAAAAGCCAAGCAAGGAACATTCAGAAACACATTCATACAATTGGACAAAACCCACTTTTCCTGTGTTTTAAGTTCTTTTTGTACATGTTCATCTCCCCAGTTTACTGCACAGGTCAAAATTTCAAATAAACTAAAGACTGTCTTGTTCAAAAATGTTTTGGTTGTGTTTAGTTCAAATGTTTGATTTCACCTTGACTACACTTTGTTAATGTTGCTTAATTATTACATGAATTTAAATTTTGAAAAAAACTATTTGCATCCCTCAAAATGGAACATTGTACAGAAAAAAAATCAAGATTTCAGCCATCTGGAACATGAAGAACATTTCTAGAATAGTTCTGACCTTTCCCAACAAAACAGTTTTGGTTTTACCAGAATCGTTAGAAGCTTGTTTATCAGAAAATTCCCAAATTCTGCCATTCTCTATCTGTTTTGAGTCAAAAAACAGGCCTAGTTTTCTCCTGCTCTCTTGGTCAGGAATAGCTGCAAGATCAGAGTGGGGACACACCAGTATGCAAGAGACCAGGATAGAGAATGATTCTTTTGATATAGTTTCTACAATACACAAGAAGATGCTCAGCAGCTGTCTGTTGTATGGAGGCTATTAATTATTCTGTTTGTGTTCTGGTCCCTTGCTCACAGATGTGCACACAGCCACACTCACACATCTTGTCTTGACTCACAAACCTAATGTCCCTTTCCCCGTAAAATAGACGCAGGCAGTAGTACAATCTAGGCTGCACCTTAGCCACCAGGTTAATAATGCTTTTTAACTTTAACCAATAGTTAAAGCATCTGCCTTTTCCTTGATACCTTGGGACTACCCTCTAATGCAGACAGTCTGATAGAGATATTTTTTCTCACCATGCTCTTCAAAAACTGTGGTTCTTCTATCAGATGAAAAACCACTCAAAGAAAGAAAGACTAAAAATTAAGACCATTATGCTACACCTTTTATGGGTAGTCTAGGAGAATGATGCAGTGAGGGCTGTGAATTTAGGAGTATGATCCATTCAATCAAAATAAAGTGACTCAGGAGGCCATCATCTCAGATTCTCTTTTTAAAGCTTCACTACTGCCTTTAAAACTTAAGGATCAAAAGCAATTTTATTATCTTCCTGTTAAGGAAAAGTAAAGCAATTTAGTCTTTGATGTTTAATCTTGTGCTGTCTTTCCATCTAAGTGTGGGCATGATCCTGTAAACTCTCAGGAGCCTCCCAAGTTGTGTGCAGTACTTAAGAGGGCTGGACTGACTCTTGTCGCTCCTTCTTGAAGCCAGAGCATGGAAGTCCTTCTATTCATCAGTTAGGTGGTGCAGATGATAGACAGGCACTCCAAAGATCCAAAGCTATTTCCTGTGGATACATTTGACATCTATGACAATGTCACTCCCTGTGACCTGGGTTCCCATTTTAAGTGCTAGAGGTGGGCTTTCATTATTCAGTTAAGGTGCAAACTCTTCAATGCAGAGACTGCACTGCACAGGAGCACCTCTGCTGGTCTAAACCAGTTTCCTTTCCCTCTCCTTCTTTCAAGAAATGCGGTTCTTGCAAATAACCCTTTTTGCCTCTCCTTGTGAATGTAAGCATAAAGAGTAAACGCACACAAGATGCTTGTTCTTTTTTTAGTGTGACTCATGCAATTTCAAATTAAAGCCACCTAGACATAAAATAATTCTTCAAGGCCCAACCTAAACACACAGAACTTCAGAGTGTATATATGCTTTTATGTTTGTATATATAGAATTCAAATAAATACATACTGAATAAAAATAGAATTTGATCCCATTGTGTGACTGGCAACACCCTGTCAGGCAAGGACACATCTATGGGCTTGTTAATTTAATTTCACTTTCCTACATACTTTGAAGAACAAACACGCTCTTATAATATATATATATGCACATCAAGATGCACTCAATTTATTCATTATTCTCCTCTTGCACACATGGAAAACTATATTCAGTTACCATATTGACTTAAGGCAACTCGTAAGAAATTGAGGAATTTGTTCTGAATTACTGTCTTTTCCCAGTGGTATTGCTTTCACCCATGGAAGACTCAGCACTTCTAATATCTGCCTCAAATTGCCCTATCCCCATTACAGGCAAAGATGAAGAAGATCATGCTGAAGATTTTTCACCATCATAAGAACAAGATCCTTTTGGAGGAATGGACAAATCACTCTGACTCAATTGCAACAAATTGAGGTTTTTCTGTGACAAAAGTCAGTTATTTTCATCCCTTATAAGACAAATTTTAGCTATGTGTAATGTTAGCCAAAAAGTTCATACAAAAAGCAGAAAAAAAATCTGGTTCTTGAGGTAATGGGTTTGTCAAGGACTGATCCCACCACTCTGGCCCATCATCACCATAGGTGTGGGGGTTTTTTTCTTCCAGAAACATTGTTGTTCCCACAGTGGTTTTCGTTCCTGTGCTAAATTCAATGATGTTTGAACTAGGTGTTAGATAGGAAACACTTTTGAGATTAAAGACTGTGAGAGAGATATCTGAGAATACTTTAACTGGCTGGGGCACTCTGTTGAAATTTTGTCATATTTGTAGCATAGAAACATCATGTGTGGAGACTGAATTTAAAACAGAGATTTTAAAAAGCTTAATGGTTGTATGACTATTTAATGTCCCTCTATTGTTATCCTTCTGTTTAAGGCCTAAACTAAAAGATGACATCTCTGTTTAGATCCTATATTCAAGAATCTTAGTGGAAGATCATCTGGACTGTGAATCATCTGCACTGTGGGAATGAGTTTAGAAAAAAATGCAAGATTTCAGCTCTTTCATGCCTTAGATATTAGAAAAAAATTTTGAAGAACTAGTTATCAGATTTGGATGCATAATGTGGTCATCCAGCACCAAAAAATGTGTACAAATATACTCACAGCTGTCCTCATTTTGCCATCTTTTTCTACTGTAGTGCAGAATTTGATTAAATATTTGATTTCACGTGGGGCAAAATCTGGGCTACGTAAAAATCAGTGGAGGTTTTGCTATAGATCTCTTGAGGTTTCAGAAATTGCCAAATTTAATGATTTCCTCATTAAGAACACACTATTTTTGGTGCCTTTAGAGTTTGATCTCCCAGGAGCCAAAGGGCTATGAGAGCTTCTCTTTCTGATGTACATGCAACACACACAGGTGCAGACAAGGCTTAGAAATGTGAGTACTACAGAGCTCTGAAACCAGATAAAATGAAAACTAACTGTATGATCTTTCAAACAAAATATCACCACAGCCTTAAGACTTGTAAGCCAGTCTCATGACAACTCAGAGCCTGGCAATAGAGAATGCATTCAGTGTGTGAAAAATATTCCATTTTATATGAAATATCTGGAAGGTTTGCATGATTTGTTTTGTTCATAAATAACCATGTTTTAATATGCCATTTGCATGAAGGTTCGTAAACAAGACTGCTAGGTGATTAAAAAAAAAGAAAAACACAGCAAAAGGCAATTTGGGGAATTTAATTCGAAGACTACTTTGCAAGTAATATTCAGCACATTTTCACAAGCTCTGCTCAGCAATATCTAAGCAGCTTTCAAAGTCCTCGCAAATCTAATGGAAGGTAGTAACTCAACAGGTGAACTGAGATGATGCTAATCTTAAACTTGGTGCTTTTACTATGCTTTCAGAAAGAGAATATATATCCTTTGGAGATGTTTTTCTCCATTCCTGTGGAAGCAGAATTTTTGCAACACTTTTTGTGTTGTTAGCATGTTTATTCATTTAGGGGAAAGGTCTGCTGCCTGTAGAAACAAAGCCATTGTTCTCATACATATTGGCAGAGCGTAGGCACAGACATGGCAGGAGATGCCTTTTCTGATTCCCTTGGGCATGTGCTGCATATCAGTGATCTGGAATGGTGCTGAGAATGTTTTTGTTGTTAAAAAAAAAAAAGTATCCAAGAGCAAGGAAGATTTTCCAAGTTCTCATTTATGTGTTGGTGGGACTGTGGAAGAAGGAGCAGCTTTTCATTAATATACCAATAACTTGAGTGAACTGGATTCTGAGCCCTGCTCTGTATTAAACCTCAAAAAACCCCAGACAAAACAGCTAAAGCAGACTCCAGCATTGCCTTTAAATTGCTTTCTCAGTTGATTAACAATGCAACCAAAGAAAAGATCTTATTCAACAGTCTTCCTAACCCTATTAGTCCAGGAAAGATGCTTAATATCTTACCAGGTAGGAAGGGGAGGAAAGATCTGAACTGGATGTGGCCTTTACAGCTTCTGCACTCTTGGAAATATGTGAACAGAAACTGGTATACCGAGCCTTTCCTATGTACAGACCCACACACAGCCAGGGAAAGTTATAGGATGATCTAAACAAAATGCATGAGTCCTACTGGTGGCTAATAAAATACCAAACATGCAAATACCATTGATACATGGCAGCATTAAATTGCAAATGCACGCTGCAGTAAAGGGCATGCAGCCACTAAGAAATGTAAACTATTAATACCAGCTCTTCAATAAATAAAGCCACAAATCATGCCAAGACTTACTGTGAGTGCTGCAGAGAGTATCAGCATCTGCTCTATTTTTTTTTCAGGAAAATAATCATGACGATGACAAAAAAATTGTCAGAAACATGTATCGAAGTGAAACAATAATAGTATTAATAATAATCTTGCTTCTTGTTTAACAACAGGTAAAATATATTTGTTAGAGCTGAAGGAAATATTTTTCAGGCTGCTACATAAGCCTGATTTTTATTCTTTTCATACTTCTTTCTGCATTGTCCTGACCACATTTAGGGCTTTGGAGTCAGGAGCTTTTACTCCTGCTTTAATCACAATACATATTTTAAAAAAACTATTTTAACTGTTCAGTTTCAAAACACTTTGGAAAAGAAGTCTTTACTCCCAAAATGGGGCAACAAATTGCATGAAAAACCAGTTCTCCTAGTCATCATGTAGACCCCAAAGGAGGTCTGGAGAAGACCAGTTTGCTGGGTGGCAGTGTAATTCACTCTCCAGTAGATCCCTGTTTGCTGTCCTGCTACTTGTGGGGCCAGGAACCTGAGGGTTTGTGCATGCTGTCATTGAAGTCAAAGGCACCTTCTGCCTGAGGGTAGTGGTGCAAGACCAGGTCTTTAGAGATGGAGTCTGTGTTGGCAGCCTTTCTGTGGCATGACTTCCCAGTGCTCCTCTGGAGCAAACCGAGCTCCTCTTTAGTCAGGGGACTGAGGCAACTGAGAAGGAAAACTTCAGTGAAAACAAAGAACTGCAGTCAAATAGTGCTTCTGAACAATGGGACTACATTTTCACACAGAGCTCATCAGTGAGTTTAATTAAATACAACACATATTTACTTACTCAAAAATCCTGTTTCATTAACATAAACATATAGGAGAGTATCAGTGCATGACAACCCATAGGGCACTGGGGAAAATCTGTTTTGAATTTTGTACATCAATCAAGTGATTCATATATATGGTACTTGCAACTGATGGATGCCTGAATGGAGTCTAGTGATTTTTACACCAGGGTACACCACTAAAAACCTCTCATTAATAGATAATCAGCTTCTACTCATCAACTCCTCGGCTGCATTCCAAAGCATCTGTTTGGACTGTTTTGTGATTTAGAGCTGCTAAGTATGATGAAAGCAGGCTTGTGTTATTTCTTTACTCATTAACCCTATTATACTATTTCACCCTCAGCAGTGATTTTTTTTTCTTTTAAAGAAAGATGATAAAAAGCTAGTGAAAAAGACATTATCACACTAACCATCCCATTATTTCATTATGTCTGTGCTTACAATGTAATAGCAAGAGCCATTCTAAACAAATCATAGAATCATAGAATGTTTCAGGCTGGAAGGGATCTCTAGAGGTCATCT
>VZZY01004240.1:18511-109492 GCA_013400335.1 Eurystomus gularis
GAACCCATAATTCTCCAACTTAGAGATAAGGATGTTGTGGGGGACTGTGTCAAAGGCCTTGCAGAAATCCATATAGATGACATCTATAGGTCTTCCCTTGTCGACTGATGCAGTCACTTCATTGTAGAAGGCCACTAGGTTGGTCAGGCAGGACTTGCCCTTACTAAATCCGTGTTGACTACCTTGGATTACCTCCCTGTCTTCCATGTGCCTTAGCATGTTCTCCAGGAGGATCTGTTCCATGAGCTTCCCAGGCACAGAGGTGAGACTGACAGGTCGGTAGTTCCCAGGGTCTTCTTTTTTACCCTTTTTAAAGATGAGCATGATGTTTGCCTTTTTCCAGTCACTAGGGACTTCACTTGACTGCCAGGATTTTTGAAATATTATGGAGAGTGGCTCAGCAACTACATCAGCCAGTTCCCCCAGTACTCTGGGATGCATTTCATCATAATATTTTAAAAGAAAAAAAGTCATAAGAATAGTTAGGTTTTTTGCCAAGTTGAAAAGCTTATCACTAGACTTTTAGATTCCAAGTGAATTTGGTAGGATTTTTTTCCTACTAAAGTTACACAATGAAATGAATGGGAAATCAGTAAGTGAAAAATGACTTACAGGAATAACATTTTTTACTCAAGGCATGTGAAATGTTTATAATTTGCTTTTCAGTGTGATATTCTAAGTGTTGCTTTAAGCCTTTTTACCCACTGCATGGTAATATACTTCAAAATGCAGGGATTTTTTTTTTAAAGGTACTAGCTGTGTCTGTGAACATATGGTGGTTTCTAGCTTTGTTTCGCATTACTGCATCTGAAGCTATTCATGGTCAAATCACTCATGTAACATCTATATATTGTTTATATATTACAATTTGGAGGTAAGGCAGCCAAGGGCTAATCACTTGTAGATCAGATTTGTTACTAGTGTTTTCTAATGTCTTATTTTCAGGCCCTATTAAACCTGACACAATGATAGGTGGAAAGGAGAAAGAAGACTAAATATATAAAGCAACAGTAAGCTCTGAGGAAAAAGAAAAAGCTCTCAGACCAGTTTGCTGTAGCTTTAATTTGTTTCTTTGGAAATCTTAGCTGCTAAAAACAACCTACAGCTGACATCCAAATTATAGCCCTAAAGGTATTATATGCAGGGCTCTGAAAAGCACTCACTTACCCTATCTGCCTACTCTTTTTTTCCAGGTTGCTTTAGCTCTGTGGATTAGTCAGCAACCCCAAAAATGTTATTTGCTCAACTAGATCTGCAGAGCTCAGTGGCAATCCAGGATCTCTATGGTAAATTCAGCCAAAGCAGATGCCATGGTGCTGTCAGTGCTCTGGTTTGTTGGTAACCTACTGGCCTTCTTCTGACCAAGCTGTGGTCCTTGGCCCATTTCCCAGGATGTTGGCCCAAATGGCAGCTTGCCTCTCTGTGAGATGCCGTGTCCTGAATATGTTTGCCCTTGCTCTGAGGGAAAGTGTCCAGAGCCAGCTCATGCTGGTAGAAGCTCAGTCCAAGTTTCACTCCACGCTCACATAATTCTGCTTACATGGGCAAGGAAAGAATATATGGGAACTGGCTCCCTCTTCAATGATACCTTCTGGAATCGTAAACTTCTTCCTATTTCCATGTGTGTTAGAGCATGTCAGGCTCCTACCTCACACCTTATTATTATAATCATCATCCTGAAACATTTATGTTTTCAAACTGCTGAAACTTTGCTTTTAAAATCTCACAAATTCAATTTAGTGAAACACTGCCCATATTCAGTAAAGCCACCTCACTGGCTGTGCATTCTCTAAGTGGTCAAGGTTTAGCGCAAGCTGTAAAACAAATAAACGTGGATAAATGAAAAATTTAAACAAACCCATTTCAAAACAGATGTAGAACAAATTACACAACAGTATCACTGGCTCAATAGAGTGTCCCGAGCTGTGGGGTTTTCAGGAGATGTATTTGGCACGTGACCTTCTTACTTTCTATCACTCATATTTTCTGGGAAAGGGATGTGACATCAACAGTTCCACCTGTTGGGTTTTCTTTGCCACTAGTGGTTACTGCAACCCCCACGTAAATTAAAACACTCCTGTTTTTTATAACAGCTTTGTTTGCCATTGCTGTGCTATGCTGAGTAAAAGTCTGCCACAGCCTAGAGATGGAGCCACCATCTTCAGCTTTCCTCAAGGACTGTGCGTGACCCTGAGAGCTTATGTTTTCCAGCTGCTGTGATGTTAGAGATGTTTCTGCACTGCACTTTCTACCTTTGAATTTTAATGGATTTGGCCCTTGTTTTAAACTCCAAGAGAAAAACCTTCTGAAAATGAAATTATCATAACTGAGATTTAGCAGCAGTTGAGCAAAAGACTTTCTGCTTAGTAGTTTAAACAACAATCTGAAGATACGGTTAAAACATCTCTTACCCATGAGTCAAGTCCAGGCACGACCAGTCTTCAACATAGTGGCCCTGTGCATCATTTCAAGTTATGGGTCTAGTTTTCACAACCACTTACAAAGTATCTCCACGTCAGTGAATTAATTTACTGTATTTTGCAACTGAATCTCTTCCCAGGCAGAAAATTACATTTTTATAATTTATTTACCTACTTATCAGTGAGAAGAATAATCTGTCTCAGCATAAATAGATGCTTTGTATGCAAAAAATATTTGTAACTGCTACCCATTTTTCCTCTTCACAGAGGAGCAAAGAGATTTGTACATTTCCAATGTCACAGACTCCTTTTTGGTTCAAGCTGTGATTTATGTTTCAGAGTTTGGGTAGAGAAAACTGAACATTTTATCACTAGATATAACTCAAGTATCTCAAAGCAAACTTAATTGTTTTGATCACCACTAATGATCTAAATATCGCAGACAGTTTTGCTGGCTTAACTTCATTGGAGCCCATGGAGAATGAGAACCAGATATTTCTCACCTACAGGGGCATGGTATTCAGCAGGTCTAGGTGTGATTTTCTCTGCCCACAGGATATTAGCAACATAATTCACTATGAAATTTCCAATGATAAATGGTACATGCAAAATGCAGGATAAAGTATGTCAGTAACCAGGGGATGTTGAAGAAGACAATATGTTCCTGGGAGGTCTTTTTACAGCACCAAAGCTAACTTGCTTTAGTTTCACACCGACCTATCTTCTCACAAAGAAAAACAGACTTTGTTCACTGACCTTCTGCCCATGTCACAGCATAAACTGTCTGACCCTGAAAGAGTCATATACTCAAAATCTGAGAATTGCAGTTGAAATGCATGGACCACTTCACTGCACCAGACCTGCAGCACACTGGATGCAGAATGAAAGCACTGGAGGCAAGGAAATCTTCCAAGTCCCACTTAAACTAAAAACTTCAGAGATGCTAAATGTTCATGTCTGAGACAGCCTCCTCTGGACCCACAGTTTCACTGAAAGTCATTGCCAAAGCTAGCTTCTGAAAATGAGATGTAAGTTCTTAGATAATATAAATAATTCCAATGATTTTATTTGCAATGAAAGCAAAGAAATTAACAAAAAAGAAATATCACCCGGGAGATTAGAAAATTAGCTTCTGTTAAAGTCTTATTCTATTAAAGTCTCATTTCAACTCTCTGACTATGATCAGGAAGGTTGATGCTTTGTCTCCTTTCCAAAACACTGAAGCAAATACCAACACTCCATGAGGCATTCTTTGATTCATTTATGTACTTATTTTCAGAATGAGAGTAAAAAGCTGTCTTAGCTATTCTGGCATCTGATAGGCTAATTGCAATTAATATAAGCACAATTAAAATTAGCTAATTGGTCTACAACCTGGTCTTTAAAGGCATGCCACAGTAGGCAGCCAGGCAGAGCAACACAGTCAGCATTCCAACAGTGTCAGCCTTAATCAGCATCCAGGCAGCTCAGATCTCTGGAGGGTTTACCAGACACCTTCTCTCATTATCCCTTTCCTAAGGAAAATACCACATCTTCAAATCAATAAGAATATTTGATTAAACTATACACACGCCAAATGGAAAAATGAGCTTCAAAGAGTAGCGTCTCCACATCAGTAATAGCTTTCAAGAAAATCATCTTACTTTCAGCAAGATTTCTTGACATGGTTCGAAATGGCACATTTTCCTCCTATTCTTGTGTTGCCTGCCCTTCAGACTGATGTGATATTTTAATAACAATGATTTCTGTCACATTTTGTATCCCTATTTTGTTTAGGACTATGCTTTTTCTGTTTTTAATAGCTGCAAGAAGTAAATGGCATGCTATCTTTATATATTATTGCTCTTCCAGTAATGCATGCATTATTTACTGCCTTAATTTTTAAAGCATGACTTCTTTTTGTCAGACTTGTTTTAAATCATCAGCGTAGAATAAATTTACAACACAGTTATGAGGAGGGCCCATGGGTAGAAGCTCTGCAATCTTACTGTGCATGTTTTCTGTTCCTTTTCCTGTCAGTTTTACCAACCATTGCAAGATTCCAGCACGGCTGGAGTGAGAATCTAGACCTGTCTTTGGCCACACAGTGTCATGCCCATAATTTTCAACAGTAATTGTTGTCATAGGAGTGGACCATACCTTAACATATGTTTCTTCAGCCCTCATCATGATAACACCATAAACCTTTTTGAAGTTTGAAGATTCAAAGAGCTGGGGAGAAAAAAAAAACAAAGAAAAATAAAGAAAATAAACAATACATAATACAATCATGAGAATATGTTGCCCAGTTTAGTCCATGCACTGGGAAAAAAACCCAATCATGGTAGTGTTGTTTAAGTGCCACCCCAGTAAATCAGGGAGCATAACTGTATTCATGATTTTTTTTAATGACAGCCATTTTGAGCATCAGCTCCCCTCACTTGATACCACTCCCTGCTTTGCCTTCTTTCAGGTATGTCACAAAGTACATTGAATTTTTTTCACTCACCCCCAGCATTCCTGTGCAAACCATAAACCAGGATGGAGGAGTTCAGTGATAGGCGTTTGTCAGTGACAGCATCGGGCACCTAATTCGCCACTAAATGAGCAGGACTTGAGACACTTAAGGGGAGATTTAGCTGAAATTAAGACATGTATACTGACATGCAATTCAGTAGGCCAGGCAGAGAGGTATAAAACTATAGGATATGCTTAGGCGGCCTGAGGTACCTGCATGGGGCTGGTAGATGTAGCATGAAAGCTATAAGATACCTGTCCTCTTTTGTGGCTGTAGATGGAGATCAGGCAGAGCAAGACGGGATTTCTCAAGTGGTAAGAAATGCTTATTGATGGAGAGCAAAATAGAAGTCCTTGTCAATACAATATGTAGCAGTTCACCTGGGGTTCAGCTTGGTTGCCTAACATAGATGGCCATAGTCATTTGACATGGTTTTGGTTATTTGAGGCAGCTCTATGGGGCTAACAAATATTGCTTAAGTTGGCACCTGGACATCTATACATAGCTAGTCAGCTGGATAGCACTCCTGCTGACTCCTGAAGAGTGTGCTGAGTGCTCCATTAACTATATTGATTAGATCTTCATGATTTTTCTCTTTATCACTTGTTCTTCAAGTCCTCTCTATAGACTCAATAACATTCACATTCATGTTGGCCTTTTGAACCTCCTCATATTGTTAAAGAAGGTTAATAATTAGACAAAATAAAAAACTCTTTGCCCTTCTTAGTCCATATGTTATATGGAATAAAACCCAATCAGTATTGTTTAAGTACTACTGGAGTAAAATCAAAGCATAGATTTCCATTTAGAGAAAAGATGTACAATTAAATAAGAGACGTAATTAGTTAGAAGGGATATCTATGTAAAAAGAAGTGATTTAAGGTAAGCCTCATTGTAAATCCATTGTGCTCATTGTCAAGTAATTCAGACATTCCACATAAGATTGAAATATGTAAAAGTGTTATCTGCAGGAACCGCTGTTTTAGAACATCCCCACGAGCTCCTGACCCTCATTTATCAAAAGTTTTCAACTGAGCAATTGTAGTAGTAGTGCTCATTGCAGTAAACTACCAGGATGCACACACACATGCACATGCACACTCACACACACATGCACACACAAAAGCATTACCAAAAGAAAGGAGAACAGTCTCCTTTAGATTACTTTGGTACTTTTCCTTAAGAATTAAATGTTGTTATCCCTTTGACCAAAGCAGTCAGTAAGTAAATGGGAACTTGTGGAAGTATTTCCATTTAAAGCAAAAGAAATGTATAGTCTGAAACAGGTTATAGTCTTTGATGTAACCTTGTTTCTTTGCAAAAGATCAACAAAGCTTAGTTTCTCTGAATGGGCAGAAACAAATGACAGCATAGAAATCTTTCACACGCAATTTCCAAACCTACTTTTCCAGTGTCCTATGTTTTCTAAAAGCTCTATCTTGCTGTTTTTCCTCAGGGATATACTCACAGATGTTTCTCTAGTTTTCTGCTGGTTTTCTCCTCTTTTCCTCCCACACATTCAATTTGTCAAACAATTTCTTAGCCTCTGTATCCTTACCCAGTGTCAGGGACCCTCTCCTATTCCAACTATTGCTTTCGTATTTCTGAGTACCACCACTCCTGGAGTGGTGGCTTTTCTTTTTCTTACAATTGCAGCATTCAACCTTCACATGATTGCCTTCAGTTAGCTCCAGTGAAGGCTGAAAAAGAACTGAGAGCTTTAAATAGGTCTAAACTGGTCTTGGGAACTGAGAGCCACATGATGGCAGGTGCAAACTCCTTCCAATACAGTGCAACTTAGGAGTGGTATCACTAGGCTAACGTGTGCATTTTGGTTATAACAGTCTTCCCACCTAAGCTGCAACATTAACATTCAATGTCATATTAATTATAATCATGCAAGCAGTCATATACACGTGCACACGCAAATAATATTACAGAGCAGGGTCAAAATTCAGGTATAGTCCCAAATGTGTTCTTCACCGATACATACCCAAGAAACTAAAACTATTTTTTGGAGATAGAAGGAAAGGTGATGGTTCACAGGCCAAACTCTGAGGGTTTTACTCCACTTTGAAGCAACCCTTTTCTAAAATGAAGGAGACAGTAATTTCCGGCAGAATTCATGAATTAATTTGGATATACTGTAACGACTACAAACATACACTTCTGAAATAAATCAAATTTGAGAATAGAGTTGAAAATGTTCATAATTTGTCAAAAGTAGTAATATGAGTTTGACAAAATGGTCTTGTTTTTATCTTCAACAGAATTTTAGATCTGTTTCGGGATATTGCCATCTAATGGTGTCCAAGATCATATAAGGGATAGCCCTTTGACAACAGACCAGGCTGAAGCTAGAACAGTTCATAGAGTTCAGGCAAATGTAGTATCCTTCTGTCAGACTTTTCACATAAAAACTGCTTATTGCAGCAACGAACCACTCCATACCACCCTTTCCCAGCCTAGCAGCATGGAGATAAGGTATCTCTAGTTCTTGCATCTGTTTCATACATCTACATGAGACAGGGTGGTAGTAAGACCTTCTTATCAGGCAGCATGCTCTGTTACTGACTGGGACTATCTCAAGTCATAAAAACCTTCTGTAAGCAGTAGAGCTTAGATCTATCCAAGTTTTCAGGTATCTGAAGTGAACTGATTTCACTGGAGCTTTGCAACCTTAGTGATGTTCTAGTAACATATAGCTGTAATATGTGGTTGCTTTGTAGCAAACAAGAAGGGAGCTATGTTTCATCTCCTAATGACTGGAGTGCTCATTTGTCATTAGAAAAATGTGGAACTCCACCAACTTTCACTGAAATATGCTGTCTCAGTGAAATGGCAAAGTAAAATAGAGAATGTCTTTCTCTACAAGTGGTCATTCAAGAAAGCTTAGAGGTGCATAAGCGTGGAAACGTTAGTCATCATAGATCCCATTGTATGAATAAAGGCAAGTTAGGGAGCCTCAGGGTATCACTAAGTTGCCTTTAGGGACCCAAAAAACTGCATATACATAACATTTGGCACACCAGTTCTTGAAGGCAAAACAAAAACTTGTGGCTATGGTAGAGCAGTGACCCCCTGTGCTAGTGCTATATTAATCTTGCTTATGATTAAACACTTAGGAAAAAAAAAAAAACAACATGGAAAGGTCCTCTAATAGAACCCAAAAACAAATCACAGAAAATTCCCTACAGATCTATTTCAGCCATCAGGAGAAGTGATTTTCAGCTCCATCCTTTAGAAAGAGTGTTTATAACACTCTCTTTTCTTCAGAGAGCTGAATACTAATTCAGAGCTCAACTATGTGGAAAAAAATAATTATTGAGAGAGTGCCAAAAGGCTTTTATGAAGCTAATGAATTAGCTCAAATTGGAAGAGAAGGTCAATAAATTCAAGGCTTTCTGGAAGCTCACTTATCTTAGTTCTGTAAAATTAGTGGAGGTCCTCTAATACTCTTTGGTCTGTCCATTTCCGGCAATCTTTTGACCTGTTAGAGCAGGCAGGAAGAATTTTGCACCTCTTTGTTAATTCTCGGGGTTTGTACAAGGAGATTTACACTTAACATTTTTTTTAAGACCACTCATTTTCTAAGATCCTCTCCAGCATACAAAAGGGCTGGCATCTTTTTTTTAAACATAGCTATGCACGGCTGTTGATAGAAGGAGAATTAGTCCTGATTTACATCACAACTAAGTAAATACAATTCTCGGTACTCATGTATTTGCAAGAAACCAATAAAAACCCTGCACTTCTTCTTTATTGCATAGGAAGCTTCAGTGTGCTCTTGCTTTCTAATGATTTGAACAGATCCTGAATTCCTACATTTCTCATTTTGTAAACTGTAATATTAATTAAAAGAATTTTAAACATACTTTGGGATATTTTACACTAGGGAGTATGGCTTTGCTTTGAAAAAATATGGCATGACAGAGTTCTGTGTTTGCTGTTTCTCAATGATTTCCAGATCAAACACATTGACTTTATAAATATTGTACAGCTCTCCATGCAAAGTCTACTTTGTATCTGAGAGCTCACACTAAGATCTTCCTTTCTTGTGTATCTTTGCCAGTGGTTATAATTCAAAAGAACACGCTCTGCATCCTCAACAGTAAGACTTACCTGAAAAATGCAAAATAGTACAGAAATTCTTGAACAAGTGTATTCCTAAGGGGTAAGTCATTTCATATGGCTCTGCACAACAGCTTGGGTGTAGAAATATCTTTCTGCACTACCATAGTGTCAGGCAGACATAGCACGATGCTAACATGGTTAAACTGCATCCAGACTCAAGGTGACGAAGCCTTCTTTGTTCTGTGTCATGCAAAGGTGTCCACAAACTCAAGCATATTCAGTACATCTGAATTATGGTGTTTGTCTTCCTGGGTCCCCATCCACTGCTTTAGAGAGGGAGTTGATATAAAAACCTAGAAAATGCTGGTAATTCTGGAGATGACAAGTAAGGAAAAAAAAAAAAAAGAAAATCTAACACCAGTCAAAAGAGGAGGCGGAGGAACTAACACCTTAAAAGCTTGCCTTTATAGCAGGGCTTGTCTTTAAGCGAAGCTTACTAATATTTCAGGAGTCAAACATTTGTCATTATTGTTGAACACTGAAATTAAAAAATCCCACCTAAAAACATAATTGCATTTTAAAATCATAGAGGCATCACAAGGGGCATAGAAGACAGCCAGGGCTAAGTACCACAGAGGGTGGATGCAGCCAGTCTGCTCCTAAAGGAGTTCACAGCAATGTAGCCAGAAACTGTTTACAACACCTGGCCTGGGAACCAGGATTTACTCCCAGGAGTAGATACACTTAGCTGTGTAGATGTAACCTACCGCTTACAGAGTTTTTAGCCAACTCAAGCAGATGTAATTAGATGGGGAACAGGAAATTTAAAGGAAGCTGTCTAATCCTGAACACTACATGCTTTTAAAGAGAAAGTCCACTATCTGAGATAAAAACTACAGCGTGAATGAAAGAATCATCATCAGATAAGTCTTTACTGCTTTTACCTACTGTGCTCTGTATGACATACTTTTGGACAAACAAGGAATGCTTTGCTTCCAAGACATTGTTCCTGTGACATGTTATTTCCTGCTCTCGGAGGGAAAGGGTTTTTGAATGATGGTAAAATGAGTTGTAACATTAGTATGAAAGTGTTGCATGATGCTATTCAGATTTGGTTTAGCAGATGAAACCTGCCCCTGGTGGGTTAAACTGAAGAGACACTAAAAGGAGTCTAAAGCATAGCTTCTCTTGAACATCCATCTTCACCTTACATACGGTGTACATAGATGAATAAATTAGAGAGACCATTTGCATTATCTGGCTTGTCTTAATGCACAGCTTGGACCATATATTTTTACATAGCAGTTCCAGAAAGCAGGGATGAACTGGATAAATTCTTTACAAAGACATGAAAATTCAGTTTGAAAGTTGAGAGGGGAAGAGGATAAAGAACATGACAAGCAGAAATACTTTTTTCATCTCTGGCATAGTACTGAAGCAATAAAGGAGTAAAACAGTCAGTCCACAGACATTGTCTCTTCACTGCAACTGGTGGAAAGGAAGAGCATGACCTTAATCAATATTAAGGTAGCTTAAAATCTGTTCCTAACCTAGCAGCTATTATGAACAACCTTTTAATTTGAAAGATAACTCTATACCTTCAAAGACCATCAGTCAGAAGGAAAAAACACTGATAGGTTTGGAGTTCTTTTGCATTCATGGGAAACTCATCAAATACCTAGAACTAAGAACCAATTATTGTGAGATGAGCTCAAGGGGAATTTGGAGGCCAGTATCTGGATAAACCAGCGGTTAACCTCACTAATCATTGACAGTTCTAGAGCTAGTGACACTGTCCAGTCTACCTCATCTTTTTGTATTGATCAATTTGCATTTCACAAGATAGTTCCTACCAATACTGGAAATATTCACCATCAAGAGCAAACAACCTAAGAACTCTTTTTCGCAGCTTCCTTCTTTCTTAGGGAGTTGCTGATAACTGCTAACACAATATTGCATCAGCACGTACTGAAGTTTGAGAAGCAGAAAATATCCTCACTCGATATGCAAGTGATGCAATCAGTCCAGTAAAGAACACTCGTCATGTTCCCAGGATCCTATCATAACTTACAAAAACTCCCAATAAAGTAAAATAAAACCTGAGGTTGCTTAATCTTTGAGGGGCATTGAAATTCAAGGGGAATAATAAATACAGAAGAGCTGTTTCTAGAGAAGCTTAGGGATTTATCTACACAACTTCCATTAATATATATTTGATGGGAGCTGAGCAAGTAAATCCCCATGTACTGTGCTGAACATTTGCAACAGGGTGCTGAAACAAATATTTATGTTTGAATATGTTTTTCCCCCTCCAGAATTCTATGCTAAATTCATGCCTTTCCAAGGCCAGTAGTGTCCCCAGTATCTTGCATCTCAAAGGGTCTGAATTAGGAGAACCACTTCACTGATGCAATGCTGCCCACTCTGAAGTGGAGGGCGACACGTCTTTGTGTCTGACAGAGAAATTTTGATAAACCTGAATGGGGCAATTCAGACCTTTAGTAGTCGCTATACTGCTGTGATCCTTGTGGAATTAATGGAAAACCAAATTAGACAAAGATGAAACTTCAGATAAATAAATAGTGCTCAGCTCGTTTTTTCAAGTAATTATCTTGGCTTCCGCCTTAGGGCAAAATATTCAGGCAGTATAAACCAGTGTGACTCTACTGAAGTCAAAGGGATGATACTGATCCATATTAGTTTCAACAGAGCAGGAAGAAGATTTTAGGTAACATTGCTGCATTTAAATCCCTGATATAAGTGTATAAAGAGGGAAAGAATAAAAAAACCAAAATCAGATAGCCACACAGACCTTGCCAAAGTTTAAGAGCCCTCTTAGCACAGCTCACATCATACAGCTCTGCTATTACACACAGAACATAAAATTTGTCTAGTCAGAATGACGGTCTCAATGACTTCAAGGAGATAGGCTTTTGAATTATCTGGGAAAGCCTCTCTACAGTGACATTAAACTTAAATTTATGGATATGATACTTAAAATCTGAATGTAGCAAGTTGATTTTTACAAATAGTGAAGAAGATAATTTCTTTGCATAATTAAACAGCCAAAGGTGCCGTTAAGCTGACTTACTTCCTTTGCTTGTCTGTGATATGTTGTCTATCTTCTACTTCAGTGCTTGAACTCCAAAGACAAGCTTCCTGTAGTTCATTAAAAAATAAATACAATAAATTTTCTAACACCACAAGCATGCATTTTTTCAAACATACAAATGCCTGAGAGTTATTTTCTTCATATCAGAATAGGAAAACAGAAATCACTGCACTCCAGTCCATCAGTTCAGTTTCTGGTAGGAGGTGATATTCCATGTTTCAGCGAAAGATAAAAGACACCCGTGACATGACAGATGGTTTTTAATATACCCCCAGACTCTGGTCTCCTCTAATCTCTAATAGTGTTTGATTGGCTCAAGTCCAGGAGGAAGAAAAAAGCTAAATATTTCCCAAAAAGTTAGCTTTTACAGTTGCATATCACTGTATTTTTATTATCCCTATATACTTTCAGTCTTTACTGTGACCTATCCATGTATTTTTAGCCTCTGTGCCATGGTGAAGCTGTGAGTTCCAGCTTAAGTTAGCAGCTGAATGAAAATACATGTTCTTTAGGCAGTTTTGAATTTGCCATCTCCTTGTGTCATTGAATGTATGTCCTTTATCTAAGGTTGGAGGAAAAGGAGAAACAAAACTCCCAGTCTTTGTCCTTTGCACTGTAATAGCATAAAGAAGCACAAGACTGAAAGCCAGTATAAAAAAGGACTTCCAAAAACGTACTATGATTTATGGGAAAATGTTAAAATGCAAGGAGAGAGATTTGGTGAAAATTGTAGTGGATTGGATTGTGAATCACTTCTCCACAACTCTTCCCAGAAAACTAACCCTGCTGATAACCAGAATAAATAGAGCAACAACTTCTTGTTCAAGAAAGGCAGAGGAGTCTGGAAGGCTCAAACCAGGCACAGATGAACAAAATTCCACTTCAAATTCCACCATGATTCATCCAGAAGTTCTGTGCCAGGTTTTTATTCGAAGAGATGTGTTTTTTGTTTTGAACAAGGCTTTCAAGAAAGTGTCTACCAAAGAAATAAAACAGAGAAGTCATCATTCTTCAGATGAGTGAGGAAAGCTAAAGCAAATGGACACATCCTTATAGGCACAGAGAAAAGCTGAATACTCTGATATGAATAAACCATAGATGTTTGAAAAAATGTGGTGAAGAAAATAATTTGTTACCTATTATTATGAGGTTTCCTCATGTTCAGAAACAGCCTCATGATTTGTGATGAGTCCCATATTTTTCTTGAGTTTGAGACTGAGAGCATCAGCAATGTTGCCTTTCCACAGATCCTGAAACCTCATGGAAGAAGAGTGAGATTTTGTGCCTTTAGTGCCAAGAAGCACAGCACAGGGCAGACACCAAGCTGGTTTTGTATGACTTAGCAAAAGAATTGGGAGAAGTTAGCAGAGGCAACCTTTGGTCTGCTAGGATACAAAAGAAGGTCAGCAAAGTAAATTATATTCTGTGACTCGTCATACAGATGCAGCTAGATTGTATTTAGGACTTGAAACAGCTAGTCTAATAATGAATCAAAGAGTTCATACTTATTACCTAGGTCCCTCAGTTTAGATGCACCCTGAAACTGCACAAAAAAGAAACCCCAACGTCAGACTTCTGCTTCCCTTTTCAAAGTTCTTATGGCCATCCTTCTTGTCTGCCATTTACAGAAAAGCAAAATAAATGCCAATAATCTAAATTTCTGCTGCTACTTTCAGAAAAACAATTTTGTAAAAATAACATCATCCTATTTTGACACCTCCATAGTTGTGCTTAATGTTGCTTTTATAAGATGTAGAGATGATAACAAGAATTTAATGCTTTTCTCTGCTTTTAAATCTTTAAGATCCCCTGCAGCTCCAAGAGACAAAAGGAAGAGTGTTTCTGTTCATTCTTGTCCATTTACCACTGATTTGCTCACTAATGTCCTGCCATATCCAGCTGACTTTATCTGCTGAAGAAAAAATAGCTGGACAGGTGTCACTGAAGTCATTATTTGTCATTCAGATGACAGAACTGAGATTAATTCAGGCACTGTACGTTGAGCTTTTCAGGGATTAGCGTTTAAAGCCTGAAACCAAGAAAATAACTTCAGGTGAGCAATTGGTCCTGTGCTGCTGCATTTGTGAACTGAACTGAATTGAGTCTGAGAACCACTAAGGAAGAAAAGAAATTCTGAATACACTTTTTTAACCTAGATTTCCCAGTATAGTCCTATACAGAACCGTTCTTTTAAATCAGCCATAGTTTTATATCTGCTATATATTTGGATATTTGACATTTCAGTCAGGAATCACTCCTTGATTACCAAGGGCTGGCATTCATTCTATTTGTCACAGAAAAATTAATTTTCCCAGATATGCAAAAACCTTTTGGAAATAGCCTATGACCTCAGCTTTCATGTACCAATTCCACTGACACTAATTAGGAATTATAGACTGTGTCCCAGAAGACTCTATTTAGCTCAGTGAGGACTTTGTTTTTGCTGAGTTCACATGAAGTTTTCAGAACAGACCCCAAATGTCCTATCAAAGACCGTATTAGAGCCCACAACCCAATGGAAAACAGAAGTTCAGGTGTTTTAACTCTTCTATTCCTTTTGATAAGCCTCACAGTGAAGAGCTCACAATGTACCTGGACCATCCCCACTGATATTTCACAAGATCCTTCTCATACATTCAGGTCTATGCAGCTTTAGAGTGCAACCTGAAATCTCTTTCATCTCAGTGATAAGCAAACAAGGAGAAGATGTTTGGTGAAACAGGCTTTGTGAGAAGCAACCTCTATTTCTAGAGTCTGATTTTCAACAGCTCTTACCCTTAGTCTAAGATTTCCCATGAAAATGGTGGTAACATCTTCAGTGTGCACAGTCAGGTCAGTGCTAAAGACTTCCTACCATACTTGTTTTTCATGAAAGGTGGCCTTGTTTAAGTGTGTCCCTTCATCATAATTAGTTGCTTGTTTGAAAGCCTCTGCAACCCTATTCTATGTTTGCATTGAGCTGTACGTTCAGAAAAATGTTATCATTTTTTCATAAGAAAATAATGTCTCCAGCTTTGGCAGGTATAAAGGAAGAAACATACAACTTGCATCTGGGCATCTGGTCAGCATTAACTTAAGTACTGGAACTGATTGTTGGCATAGGATCATAGAATGGTTTGGATTGGAAGGGACCTTAAAGATCATCTAGTTCCAACCCCCCTGCCATGGGCAGGGACACCTCCCACTAGACCAGGTTGCTCAAAACCCCATCCAACCTGGTCTTGAACACATGCAGTGATGGAACATCTACAGCTTCCCTGGGCAACCTGTGCCAGTGTCTCACCACCCTCACAATGAAGAACTTCTTCCTCATTTCTAATCTAAATCTACTCTCTTCCAGTTTGGAGCCATTACCCCTCATCCTATTACTAAAAGCCCTTGTAAAAAGTCCCTCCCAGCTTCCATGTAGACCACCTTCAGAAACTGGAAGGCCACAATAAGGTCTCCCCAGAGCCTTCTCTTCTCTAGCCTGAACAACCCCAACTCTTTCAGCCTGTTTTCACAGGAGAGGTGTTCCAGCTCTCTGATCATCTTCGCATCTGTTCTTATCCACAAAAACAGGAGCTGTTTTTGGGTCTTTTGGAGTTCCTGTATAAATCCATCCTTCCACACTGTAAAAGGAAACAGGCACGACTACATTCATAATGAGTCTCTAAATACATTTACTCAGCTTGACATTTTCCCTGTTCACATTAGCCCTGCTGAAATTTGAGGGCAAGAAGGGGGTAGGGGAGGTGTGTTTCTGTGTGAAAAATGGTGACGTTTTGCCAATTTCTAAATGAAAATTCGTCTCCATTTTGCAACAAACTCCAATATAATATTCCAGGGAGCTCAGTCCAGATTAAAGCCAAGACAAATTATCCTTTTCTTCCTGTATGAGCTTGGCTGGAGCTGTGCTGGGTAATTCTCCCTGCAGACAGGCAGTTAAGCCAGTGAACTTGTGAGCCTTACATGTCTTAGTTGAACTCATAAAAATACAAAAAATATAACCAGAAGTCATGTAAAGAAGAGAGGCTTTTAAAGATTACATTGATTATTTAGAATTATAGAGTGGGACTTTAAAGACTAGAGTTGTTTGGAAAATCTTGTTTCTATTTTACATATTTTGACAGCATTTTTTTATTCCAAGATAGTTTGGAAAGTGTAAATCACAAACTACAGGAGCATATCTTTCATTATAAAGACCTCTTGAAGGACACCAGCCTCTTTACAATAATTTGCCATCTCTCATCTTCTTTCTTCCTGTCAACATCAGTTATATCCTTCTCTTATTCACATTCCCAAATATAAATATGGAGATATATTGTAACCTCTATACTTAGATAGCTAGATTTCAGCAGTTTTCAATACTTAAAACTACTGATCCCTGAATTGTTCATTGCTTCTCCCTTTTTTCTTTTTTTCTCAAAGTAGTGTGACATATTAGCATGAAAAAGAAAGTTTGCAATGTTTTCTAAAATCCCACTAGTAGGATAATTTACAACACATATTCTGTGAAAGGAATAGAGTAGAATTATCTGAAAATTATTTTTTTGTCACAAGAAAGATAACACAGCTGTCAAAATTATTATAAAATTGCATTTATTCTTGTAGTTTTGACCTTAGAATAGATTAATTGATATTCTCTTGTCCTCTTCTGAAGAAAAAAAACTCCTTGCCTTCATTTTTTACAGAAATCTTCCCATAGTTTTGGACTGATAAAGACAAATGCAGAAGATTCTATAAGAGGAATAGGACTTACTCTAGCTACATGAACAGTGTTGACACCCATGTCAAACATTATTACAACCTGTATGCTTCAAACATAAACTGAAAGTTAAATACTGCACAGACTCAAGCCAAGCATCACAAAACCAAACTGTTTCACAGCCCACATACTTCTTTCTATATGTTCTCGGTGGTTCAGTAATGAACAACATGCTGAGACAACATTTGAAGCACTGCAATGATGCGCAAAGTGCACAAAACACAAATTAATATATTTATAGGCTGAAATTCACTGCAGCCACAGGAACCTTTCATAATCAGGTTCTGCATGAGGGGAGAGGATGCCTGGGGAGGTGAAACAAATTCAAAAGCCAGACTATGGAGCTGCTTGCTCTCTCGCCCTCTCACTCAGCATGTAGCAACCACATTCCCACATCAGTTTTTTTGAAGCCCCGGTATTACTAGATCCTTACAAATATAAGTCCCTAATTCGATGTGCCCTCACCTTACTCCAGCAAGCGTTTTAAGGAGGAGACCCCTCTGCTCAGTGTGCATGAGGTACTTGGGTATCTCAATGGTGCTTTCCAACCTCTTTTCCCTAGGAAAACAATAAAGGGGTATAAAGTTTTGGACCAGCTGCCAGCAAAGGTTTTCCTACGCTTGCTCTCCACTGCAGGTTTCTTGTGGTTTGTACTATCTGGAACAGTCTCTCCCAAAGACAGCTGCTCTGTTGGCCACAGCACAAAATGAGGGCTATTTTGGGAGGCTACCAGAATTGCACAGCTGACGTTTTATCAAGTAGGATTCGGGATGTGGCAGAACTGTACCCCTATCCCCAGAAAAAGAGCCCCATAAGCACTGAAAAATTACAACATAGCTCTGCAAAACCTTGAATGCTGCGAGCTGCTAAGCCCATATTCAAACCTGAGCAGTGCTTGCTGGTGGTCTTGCCCTAGGAGTCCTGATTAAAAGGAACCACGTTGCACTGAAGACCAGGGCCTCAAGTCAATAACAGGATGGTATATTTAGGGCCAAAGTGAGCAGAGCAAGAATGTGAATGTTTAAAATTGATCAAGTTTTCTTGATCGGAGTTTACAATATGTTTCTCTCTCCTGTCTCTGTGTGTGTACGTGTAGCACTTTCCCCTGCTCCTAAACTCCATACACACATATTTGCTTCAATATCCCATCTGCATGAGAGAGCAACAGTACTTCATGAATGCATTGAAAGGATAAACTCAGCAGCATTTAAGAGGTTGTCAGGTCCTGTTAATACAGGCACTGAGAAGGAGGCAGTGTGACATACCAAACAGAGGCCTACTTATGGACTCCCAGCATCTCAGCTTTATTCTAGCTTTACTATTAAGTCATGCCTCAGTTTCCTCACCTGTAAAAATGTGCATAATCACATTGCCCCGCTCTCAGGACTGATTTGAGGCAACTCACCATAATCCTCCTTTTTTTCCATATTTACACTGAGGAAAGCAGGAATTATGTTCAGATTTGTCAAAAAAGCGGATGCTTACAGGTCTGGTGCTGATAAAATATGGCCTACTAGCTTGGCAAAGCCACATAGAACAAGATGAAAAATCTGCTCATTTAGTTTCCTGAGAACAAACATACAAAATGAATGTCACACATTTCAATAACAATCAACGCCGATGTAGTTCAAAGAAAAACTTCTGGTCCAAGGAGACAGCAGATTTTACTATACAAATTAGGAATAGCAATCACTGCCAAGACAAAGGAGCACTGATCAGAACACAACACACAAAGAAGGAAGAAAGGAACTCGTATTTAACCTGCAGAATACTAAAATGATTTCTAGTCAACTTGTGTGTTAGGGAGTAAAGCTGAAATCCCTTCTGCCTGCATGGCTCAGCATGCCGAGGAGTATGCGTGATGAGATTCCTCATCAGCTCTGCAGAGGCAGCTCTGGGGAAGCCATGCCCACCTGTCCTGGGAAGGAGTGGGCACCACACCTCAGCCACAGCAGCAGACCCTTGGCTGCCCACACTCCTCTTTGCTCCCCAAAACTGCCCTGGTCCCATTTTTGTAGGATACTTCTAAACCTTTAATAAAAGCTAAGGCTTGTTATGCAATCTACCATTTTTTGTGTTACCAGTACCGGAGAAAGAAAAGGTCAGATTATCTGCAGGCAGGTGACTAGCAGCAGGAGAAGTTGCCTGCATGGGGCCTTGGCTCCAGACAAAAGAAACTAGTTCGGAATGAGGTAAGCAGAAGGGAAACTTGCTAAATCTCCTATCTTGCTAAATTTCCCATCTTGCTAAATCTTCCATCAAGTCTGCTTCATCTAACCACTGCCTGTTCCTCTCTGCGAGACTGGAAAGGGCAATTCCTTGAAGGAGATAGAGTCAATGGGAAGTAGGAGGCAGAGGATCTGCCCACAATGGCATTGGAAAATACTGAGGGTGGTGGAAGAGAGCCTGCCCCACTGCAGCATCCTGGGCTACTTAAACCCGCTGAGTTGTCCCATCTCTGGACTGATTTGTGCCTGAAACAGTAACACCTGAAAAGAGGAAACAAAAACAAGGACTTAGGGAGTATGTTCAGCTGAAATATCTCCACAGCTCCTCCCTGCTCCTCAGGTACACAGACAAAAACAATTTTCAAGCTGAGTCTTTGCTGACATATGCTTTTACAGATCTAAACATGCAGCACTGCCCCAAAACAAGAAGTAAAAGGGGAGCTATAATTCTATTCTGCCACACTTCACTGCAAATCTAAAGTAGAGCCATTTGTTTATTTCAGCTTAAATAACGTAAATTTTTTTACATTAGAATATAACCACCTCTGTTTTGAATAATGCGAAGCATTCATTAGACCAGTCTGGTTTTCAGGTGTTTGTCCTGGTACCTTGTCCAACCCTTATCCACCAAGACCAGATGTGAATGGTGTTTGAGAGCTCAGCTCCTCCAATATAGATAGGTCCATTTTTACAATATGTAGTATCCTGTCTGACACCCGAGCACAGAGCCTGTCCACACATCACCTCAGCTCCTATCAAAGCATGTTAGGTCCTGCGTGAATAAGTAGATAGTAACAGAATACAGGGAACAAAGTCAGCATAGCACCCACTCCTGGTTTTAACAGCAAGTGCAAGATTTCCACTTCATTGCATGGAAAAGGTGAGTAGCAAGGCAGGGTGCTAATGACCCAGCATGAAATCATTTACTCTCTGACGTACTTAGAAAAATATTACTTTTAAAATATATCATGGTTTCACTATCTCTCAGTCTTTGCTTGAAAACAGAGAAAAAGAAGATGTCTTCTTCTCTCATGATAATACAGGCGTGACATTTTTCATCCCTTTTCCTTGACATCTCAAGAAAATCTAGCCCACCATTTTGATGAAACACATTCAGAAGGAATTTCCTTGTTTCCTAACACTGAGCAACAGAGCCTCTAAAATGCTTATAGAAAGCACATTTTCCTGGGGCTGCAGGGAATGAGTCACGCTAGATACATGCCAGATCAAATACAGCAAATATCAGCCAGCCGGCACACTGGCTGGCCTGAGAAAAGAGCGTTTCACTTGTCAGTCCCACTGTACCTACCTACAGGAATAATTTTCAGGGTGCTATTCAGCAAGAGGATAGACTGTCCCACTCTATCTTCCTGCTTCAAAGTCATACAAATTAGCATGAAATAGATAGCTATACATTGTGAGAAGGCCATTCTGGGCTTGCTCCCACGTGACACTGAGCACTCTGGCTCAAGGCCATGCTGTGGCTTAAGCACTGATTGTCCCATTGGCCTTGGTGGCTACTGATAGGAGTCAGTGCCTCCGAATGTCAGGCCTCAAGGACTCATCTTTTAAATACGATTTTTAAAGGCATTTGGGCACCAAACTATATTCTGCAGATTTAATTACTGCATAAATCACATCTGTAATAACCCCAGAGTGCTAGGATCAGAGGGAAGGTCCCTCAGCTCCAAAACAGAGAGAAGTCTTTTACTTCTGAGTTTTGCTTGTGATTGCTGGGAGGAGTGATACATGAACTCTCTCATAAATGGTTTTCATTAGGTGTCCAGCTGTGCCATCCACACATAACAGATCACAGTGAGATTTAGGAAAGGAACTTAATACCTCTGCCTCAATATTTCCATGTGCAGTAGGAGGTTGTTCCAAGGTTGCACCATCCCTTCTGCTGGGGAAGGTCCATTAGAGTGCAGAAAGTGATGATGAAGAGGAAAACCATGTAGCAGTTTGGGCAAAGTGTTTTTCTCTATTTCTGTCCTTGTAACAGAATTCATTTTTGTATTTTACTTTGCCAACTCTGCACATCCCAAATCCTCTGACTACTATTGCTAAACATCGCTCAGGGTGAAGAGGATGAAGTGTGAATTAAGTTGTGTGTGCTTTGTTCTCAACAACTAAAGGAGGAGTTTAAACCAAAAAAGCTCAACACCAAGCCATGACGAGCATTTTCCCAACCTTCTCTGCCATCCATGCTGAAGCATCATAATTTTTCCCTATGGTCAATAGTTATTGAACTTCCATGTGGGTTGGTTCATATTTGTCACTTGAAATAGGAAAATAATATAAATATATGAATAATTTTGTTCTAATTAACAATAATCCAGAGATAATTATTTTTATCTTTAAAGTATCTACATTAAAGTTACCTTAAGGTCAATTGCAAAGGTGTAGTAATTATTAGCTTAACTATTAACATCTCTCAGTAAGCTAATTAGCTGGGCACCAGATAAAAATCATTTATGCCTGAGGTCTGCAGGAGCTAAAACAGAAGATTACCTTATTGTTTCAGGTTAAATTTTCAAGGTGGGAGAACTTCTGCCTCTGGAAATCATGAGCTATTTCCTCACTCGAAATAAGAAAAGGCATATCAAATGAAAACGAAGAAAATTGGCCCACACCCTAACTCTAGGCACTGCTGAAAGATGAATGTATCACCTTCCCTTTCGATGATGGTGGCTATCCTTGTCTAGCAGGTTGGAGACTGCACTTTCCACCTGGAGGCCCCACCAGCACAGCCTGTCATGTCACTGTCTGAATGGAGAGGGCATCATTAGATAGAACAAATCCTGCAGATTTCTTATCATTACACCTCCATCCATGATATGAGGAGCTCACTGGTTCTGGAAGAACCCTATCCTGATCACAGGCATAGCCTTGGAAAAAGCAACAGGACAGAAGGTTTTATCATGCAAAACTCTGCATGTTACCCTCCCTGCTAAAGGAAATTCTGCTGCTTATCCACAGCTCTTGTATTCTCATTTTGTTAAAATGAGGAGAGCTCATATTATTTAATTCTTGTATGTATACCACATACTTCAGCAGCCCAGAAAGGCTCTGCTTCGCAGCTCGCAGCAGCCAGCTTTGCAGGGCAGTTGCAGTCCTGCAATAAATAGCAAGGAACACCGCAAGGCAAACCTGGGCTGTGTAGCCTCATCCATCACTACCTCAGGCACCAGGTTACGGTCATTTGTCTCAGAAGCGTGTCTAGCACCAGCTCTCAAAACCTGATATAACAGCCACTGCTGGGACACTGACAGAAAACCCTCTTATGTTTATCCAGGGCAAATGTCTGACCAAGGCTGCTGCTTTACTTGTTGTGCTATGAAAGATAACAGCTTCATACAAAAATAAACAGGTTTGTAAACTGTTCCAGGGTGCTAACATCATACTGGTGTAAGATACATGAGGTCTGATGCAAAGCAGCTTTTTAGCAGAGACATTATCCTCATGCCTTCCCTGATACAAATACATTTTCATAGGAAAAAGCTAAACATTTTCTTCTTTTTCTCAACTCAAACATAGTTGAAAAATTAACCTCTGATGAAAAGCTAAACCATCAAAATATTTAATTGAAATGCAGCAGGAAATAACTCCCTTAGCAGCTGCCACTGGTGAAACTGAGTCAAAAACTACAACTGGGTTTAAGGAAAGAACCTGATAATTTTATAAAACAACACATGTACTAAGGTAATGGGACCTAAATGGAGCATAAATCGAAGGAATCAGAGACGTCTCCATTCTCCTGCCCAGTGTCAACAGGCACAAGTTTTTGAGGCCAAGGAATGAGGAGGTGAGTAGATTGAAGCAGCAGCATCCCCACCACCCCTCTGCCCTCCTGCAGTCCTGAGCTTGCTCCCAGCACCGCACCGGTGCTGCCTCCTAGCACAGATTCTGCCAGGTTCCGGTTGCCAAAGATGCAATAGGAGAATAGGAGGGAGGAGTGGTTTAGCTGCCCGTTGTGCTGTGTCTGCTCTTGTCCATGTTGAGACAAGACACCAGGTTTAAGGGAAGGTTTCCCCTCTGAAGCTCTGACCCTGTACCAGGGTACATCAAGGCATTAGTTCACCATGGTAAGATACTTACCCTGAGGATGCTTAATCAGAGTGATTGAAGCAAAGTAATAGACAAACACCCACACTAAAAATTAAGATGCAGGAGAGAGTCTGTGCACAGACCAAATCTCTGGTCTGTTTTAATCCCTAGAGCTGGGCTTTCTATTCAAAACAGTTCTGCAATCTGATCCCCAGGGTGAGCCTCACAGCCTTTTTGGCCTGATTATAGTCCATTCAACTTGAAAAGACTGACTGAGGACTCTGGATATTCAGCTTCACTTGCAGCATGATAATACTTTATCCACAGAGATCAGCTATCTCCTGTTTTCAAGTATCTGTTGCACAATTACAATGCTACTCTGTAAGTCTATGTCTATGCAAGACTGTCGTTGTTATGAGTTTATACATTTTATTTTTTTTTGCTGAAGCAGGATTAGCTCCTTAGTTCTCAAAGTGTCAAAACAGATCTATAATCTGATATAAAAAATAACCAGATACATTTCTGAATAAAACTTACGTTATTGGTTGGTCACTTAATGCTCTCTTGAGGATGCAGTCCTTATAAATAAAGTTCATAAATAAAACAATTAAGCTTACCTTTAGTTAAACATGAAAATTAAAGAAAGAAAATGGTGTGGCTTCCTATATACAGCTTTTATTGGCAGCATGTGGGCATTTTTCCCACATTGTTTTAAAAGAGAAACAATGTACATTTTAAATGGAAGGAAAGATTACTTTATAATTGAATTCGTGGCATGCAAGGGAGACTCTCCATCACAAGAATAACAAGCCTGGGGAGCATAATTTACATCTGAAATGCTTCAGGATTCTTGTGATCTAGTAGTGGTGACTAAATAAAACCATAAGAAGAGATAAATTGCATGTGGCTTACAAGCATTGTGCCCACAACTGGGTGTTCAGATTGCTTCTGAGTTATGTGTGTTTTAGAAACACCATCTGGACATCACCAAACTGGTTCTGAATAGCAAAAGATGTAGCTATAAAACATAGACTTATAAATAATAACTTGCCTCCTGTCCAAGACAGCATGTCAGGGCTTCCTTGTTAGCTGCACACCTATTTCAGAGTGTACAATGTAAGGATTAGCCACACTTGCATCTGTGCATCCAGCAAGATAAGGATTAGTAGGTTAGGCATGGAAACCAGAGGTGGGAGTGGGGTGGTGTAGGGGAGTAGGAATAGTGACCCTAGGGTTTTGCTTTGGGAACAGAAGGAAGAGTTGTGGGCTGTGTTATCTGAGAGCTTGGAGGAGGAGGAGGGAGTGCAGGAGCCCAGCATCGCCCATAATTCTCACACATCTGGTGTCTCTCAGTCACATGCACATTTTTACGGGTGGCAGACAGGGCAACCACACTTGGCTATCTCTAAAACCTCAGAGGATTAGCAGCATAAGAGGAATTTAATCTACTGACAGGTCTAATCAACATTTTAGTCCATGCCATTTGGGGGTTTCTTAATGCTGTTGGCAGCCCAGCAGCAGGGAGAGGCCATCAGTGAGCTTCCCAGCTGGGCAGCATCTCCAATATACAGAGGGAATTTACTTTGGCTCCAAAGACCTCGCAGCCTAATGGACAAGAGGGTCATGCAGTAGAGCAGTGCCTGGCACAAATCCATGCTCTAGAGCAGTACCTACTTGACTACCCACTTCTCTGCCATAAATAATCACACCCATATTTGTGCAGGAGCTCTCTTCAATAATCTGGAAAATTTTAGTCTCCACCATTCACACAGGCTTAGGAAAAGAAGAATAGTTAGAAGCATTAAATCTGAATCATCTTCTTTATCCAGAGATAAAGGACATAGCTAAAGCTTTTAGACTTAAAATTAGTCTAAATATCTTTGATCTCTCTGTGACTTTTGCCTTCTATTTTGTAAGCCTTGGGTATGCATTTAGATATACTAGCAATTTTATGTATATGTGCATATATAAACATGCACATATATATACACACATACATGCATACACTAAAGCTCCTTTGTCCTTCAGAGAAAAAGAAATGCTCACTTGGACTACAACAGTGTCTAACTTGCAAGAAAAATCACCTGACTACTATGTCTAGAACACTGCTTATCTGGTCCTACAATCAAAATCAATGAGGTCATTGAGTCACTGAATCTACACAGCCTGGCATCCTTTCCCACAAAGTGCAAAGTTGTGAGTTGTTACTAAATAGAACTCACTGTCCTCAAAGATACTGTGGACCCGTTTTACCCCCTGGACCAGGGCTTCTCCTGCAGTCTTGGACTACTTTGCCTATTATTATGTAACAATATACTGAGCAACCACAGGGTAAAGATTGTAAGACAACTGTTGAGTGGGTGTGAAAACTATCCTGATCTCCAGAAGAATAAGGGGAATTTTGCTTGGGTCATATCTCACTCCCATTTTTTTCCATTAGGCTTGATCTATAGAAGTCAATGGAAAATGGACATTTTCAGCAAAGGGATTTGAAGTGTCCTACAAAAGTGATGGGGGAAAGGAGAAGCATTAAGTTTCTTTCTCACGACTTAAAGTCTGAACCTGTCCTAACTGAAGTTAATAACTATTCCACTTATTTCAGGAGCAGAAACATCCTCTTGCATTTAAATCACTAAAAACTTGAAGTGCCTCAATTATCAAGTATTTTCTCACCATGTAGACCATTCTAACAGTATAACAGACTCTGTCAAGGGAACAGAAGTGTAATTTATTTTGTTTGCATGCATAGATGACTCCCCATCACCAGAGAGCCCTAACATTTAATGGAGAAAGAAACCCAAAGCATCCAAAAAAACCAATTGCCTCTGAATACTTGAGAATAGGGAGACAATAAAAAGGGTGACAAAGCAAGTTCCTTCGCAAGATTTTAATAAATATTGCACAAAATTAATTAGAAATTCCAAGTGCTTGTACAAGAAAAAAATCATTCCTCCTTAATTAAACATACATCACTGCTGGAATTGTCTGAGAGGTCTTCCTGTCATAGCACTGGAATTCAATGTTTGATCTTCCTACCTGAGTTTAAACTCACATGCTGGCAATTCCTTGTCATTTCAGTTTATAAATGTGTCTCTTGTTCTCCTTTTTAAAGAAAAGGTCAGTGTTCTTCACTTAAGTAATGTCATTAAGAAATCAAACCTCACTTTTTTCAGCTTGTGTAGCTCGGCAACTGAAAGGCACAACTTCCATTTACATCACTTCCACTTTTTAAACATCAGTAAAAAAATAAGAACGCAGACAATCACAGAAAATGAAGAGCAGTATCTAGTACTCTGTCTCTGGGGTCGTTCTCTACAGTATATTTTCCAACACCTTTTTCTGATCATTTTATATTACTCATTTAATAAGCTCACTGTTCCTTCCTATCCTAGGAGAGACTATTTTGCAGTGCAAGATGCTGATGTTATGAGGATCTTTGTTTAAATTATCCCATTATTCCTAGTTATGTATTCTAAGTCTACCTGATTACCCTTTCATCACCCTGCAGCCTGCTTCTTCACATATCTGTCAATAGAATAAACTGATCTTGCTCCGATCAAAGAAATGAACTTGTTATTGGTTTCCCCACCTCTCTACCTATTCCATTCAGGAGGTCTTGAGTAATGTAATGTCATGTCATGTACAGTACCAGCTTATTCTCATTATAAAAATGGGGCTGATTGTTTAAATATTTGAAAATTGATGATGGTTCAATGTATTGTGTTGCTTTTTGGTTAGCAAGTGAGTCCCTCTCTTTAAAAAGTGAGACTGTTTTTCCTCCAGTCATGGAATTAAGATATTTTGCACCAATAAGTAATATTCAAATTGAGCATGGATTTTTAAGTAGGGAGGGTTGCTTCAGTTAAGCATTATAGCTCTTTGTTCAGATCAGATTTGTAGTCAAAAGCCAAGACTGAATACAAACATTTTTAGTTTTGATACAATGGCCTGTTGCAGCATAGGTCCCATGGAGAATTTCTAACAGAATGAGAGATTAGAGTACAGTTTGGGGTTAATTGTTGTTAGGTACGCCTTTAGCCTATGGTTAATCCAAGGTCCTCTAAACCTGTCCATAATGTTCCCTTTATGGTTATGCTGATGTTCCCTTCCATCAGCAGAGTCAAATTGGAACCTGGAGTATAAACTAGATTGAGCTATGCCATATTCCAGCTGCTTCACACATCCTTAACTCATGTTTTATGTGAGTTTATATGATGCTGAGGGCATTATTTTAGCAATGGTCAGTTGCCTGTTGATAGCATGACCATATCTGAGAGAAAAATTATCTTCTCTTGGGAAATATCTCAGGATATTTCAGTTTAGTTCAGCAAATAGCATCAAAATGTACAGAAACTGAATTGTTGTTCACTTCAGTAATGTGATATTCTGCTGCTGACAGTCTCCCTGGATGGCTTGTAGTCAACTGTCCAATCCAATAAAACAATGATATGGGCATAAAAATGAAGCAGAGTCAGATAACCACAAATGACACAGCTCTGCCAAGGAGGCTGATAAAGCACTGTGCAGGACCTTAACAGTATAAAACAGAGAGGAAAAAGAGAAATTAAATAGGCCTGGAATGTAGGAATTTTCCTGATCAATATCTCTACATAATTTCCCCTCCTTGAAAGCACTACTTGCCTCTTTTCTGTTCCTCTAGATCTAGCAAGACCTACTGCACTAAGAGCAAGGTAATCTTCTGTGAAAGTTACTGGTACTACTCTCATCATCTGATTCATCTGAAATTGCACCCATTGAAGCATTCAAGGGCAGACTTGCAGGGCAGAACCATGTCATCATACAAAAGGCTGAATATGTTTGTGGTATCCAGCAAAATATTTCCCCTCTCCTTGTGAGTGTTGGTCCCACCTATGCTTCCTTGTGCCGCCATCTGTATTTCCTATTTTGCTGAAGTGCTGGAAATGCACTTCAGCACTGCTGTGTACTAATGAGAAATATTATGTAGATAAACTATAGCAATGGAATGATTTTTTTTCCGACCTGATTATTTGCCTAGGCTGAAGAGAAATATGTTACTTTCAGATAAAAACTGATTAGCACAAATCCATGAAGGCTTGATAAACCAGCACCAAAATGCTTGTTGTTTGGCCAAGCAGCATTCTGAATACAAGCAACTACGGCACAAACACAAAAATCCTACTTCTTTTTTAAACCAGAAGTGCCATGTTTCTGTGAGCAGTGTCATCCAATCTGATTTCACTGGAAGAAATCACTGCCATGCTAATGAGAGTGAGTGAAATCAAAACTCAGTTATTTCATTTGTACACGACCATGCCCCTACTTCAACTCACACTGGATTAGATTAAGTGAAAAGGCTATCATTGGTTTACCTTGAATTTTAATATAGCCAGAGAGCTGGCTCTAAAGATCAGCTAGAACATAGTTGTCCTGATTGGTCTCTGTAATCTCACACACAAATTCACAGGTGCAATTAGACATATATCTGTATCACTCCTCTCCTCACACAAAGACAGACATTATATTTATTGTGCGTAGATACCCATGCTGCATTCACCTGACAATTAGAACTGCAGAAAAACGAAACACAGCGATGAGCTGTGCTGTAGAAATTGTTTCAAGGAGTCTGCATAACAAGAAGCTGCTTTAGGATACAGGTTTCTGTAGTGGTGGTCAGACGTTTTTTCAGAAGCACACCGTTGAGCACTGAGTTTATAATGGCTGTATTTCACAAACTGAAGTTTCCATCTGATTTGGAGATCAGTCTTTACCACCTGTAGCTCACTCCATCCACTCTAGCCTCCCCGGAAAATGCCTCTCTAGGAAAGCACTATGCTGCAATCAAAATGTATCTCGTCACAAAGAGAAATAGAAAGTTAGAACAGTAAAATACTTCACAGAGTGCTGAGCTAGCCTTTTTTCTTCTCTCTCAGTGGGTATTTCCAACTCCGGTCCTGCTGATCAGGATTTGAATAAAAGAAAGCCATGCTTTTCTATGCAGTCTCTGCTGCAAACCTATCTAATCTCCTACAAAGTGATAATAAAGACAAACTCAGTTTTGTCTTAACGTGAAGCCTATTTCTTTTAAGTCAAAATTCATCAGAAGAGCTTTGAGTGAAAGTAGAAATTTTTTGTCAAGTTTAGTGATTCTTCAAAGCCCTAGTATCTTCAAATTTGGAAAGTTCAGACATCAGCCATAAGGGAAAGCAGGAAAGAAGCTCATGTTCTCCAACCAACACAGAACTTTTGCGTGCCCCATTCTTACCTTGCATAGTGCAAAAAGGAGCAGCTCTGGGAGACTCAGTGGAAGGACTCTGTCAGCATGAAACACTCTCATACATTCAAACATGCCATCATTTTCATGGTCATTCATCACTGCAGATAAGACGCCCTGGCAAATGTGGGGAGGAGAGTCCTGAAGCAAGACACACGGCCATCAAGATACCTCAAATTCACAGTGCCTCCAGGTACCTCAAGTCTTTGGTGGATCAGAAGACCTTGTACCTTGGTATATAGTGTTAACAAGTGACATGGTAACACATTTCATGGGCAGAGTATTAATTTTGTTAATGAATTTTATTCTACAACTAAGAGCTAGAATATGCAAATAGTGTTGAGTTCCCCAAGAAGTAACTTAAATTTAGTGCATATTTTTCTCTTGCAAATAACTGATGTCCTGTGAAGTGAGTGCTGTATAAAAGCTGTATGATGATGAGCCTTCTTTGAAGAACTTGCATTCCAAGGACAGAATAGGTAAAAGGGGGAAAAGGATAACAACAAGCAAACACCAAACCACTGTGGCCTAAAGCTTCCAACTAACCAGGCACTGATAACACAAACTGATATAAACACAATAGGTTTGCTGAGACTTAAAGGTGACATATTTTGTACTGATACAAGGACACAATGTTTCACACCAATTTCAATTTGCGTGTCTTTGCCATGATATATCATCAAGGCCAAGAGCTTCACAGGAATCAAAAAGGTCCAAGATTTTATACAAGTATGACCAGAATTATAAACTATAAAAAAGAAGAGAAAGACTTGCAAACTTTTGTGCCTCCAGGCGTAAATGAATTTTCCACCCGTGGAAGCTGGGAGAAAATTTCTCAAAGGTTAATTTTCAAATTGCCACTAGCTGTGAAACTTCTTGTCTCCTCTTTTGAAGCAGCTGGTGCTGTCTGCTGCCAGCTGCAGAAGACTGGCCTTCATCAACCTTGGGTCTGACCTGCTCTGGTGATTCTTCTTGTCCTATATATTGCAAAGTGGAAATAAAAAATAAAAAAGTCAGCTGTCACACAAGAAACCACAGACAAATATGTTTTAAAAGACAAGGTTATTCTTTTCTCCTTCCTCAGTGAAGTCCTGGAAATAGAGCTGCTTATATCAGGGATTTTCAAACATCCCAAATGTTTAGAAAGGAATGTATGACACTGAGAAGTCTGATAAAAAAAAAAGTTCTATTCATCTTGTAGCATACAAGATATCCACAACAAGGGGATATTTAATAAAAAAATGTGAGTGTGAAGAACAGAATTTGAAATTGCCTTAAAATCTCATCTCCACTTCACCAATTAATCAATTTCAGCATCCACTTATTGCTTAATACATAAGACATCAATAGAGATTATTGCTGAAACAACAATTCCTCTTAGTCAATCATAGCACTGGCAGAAATTTTCCAGAGCAAAACAAATTATTCACACTGATGGATCAATGATTTCTGTAGAGAAGGACAGGTAACAGAATCTTTTCAAAAGGCAAATACAATGCACAATTTAGTTTTCTACTTTACAAAACAGTAATGCAGCAGTTTCTAAATGCAATGACTTGCTAATTCTCCTGAAATAGAGGATAATTGTATTAACAAGTGACAGAACAGATAGTATTTCCCTAGTGTCACAGAGGCACCCAAAACACAGACAGCAGCAGCTACCCAAAATGTGGATTTATTGCAACCAAAATTACCCGGCGCTCCAACAGACACAAGTAAATTACAAGTTTGGATGTCAGGAGGGAATGTAATACTACACAACTAATTCCTAGGCTTTAGGAATATTCCTGTTAGAAAGATGAACCAAAATGTGTGCACACTCACTCATAAAAGGGAAAACCTCGCACACAAGGGTACCGAAAAATGGGGTCACTCACCCAAAAGGGGATGAGGGCTCACTCAAGGATGTATCCAAAAGAAATATTCACTCACCAAAAGGGGAGGCAGAGGGCTCACTCAATCCCAAGAAGTTTCTTTGGGCAGTGTCCCAATCCAAGGAGAGGGTCCCCGACTGCAAACCTGCTTGCTCTGAGAGAATCGACTCAAAATCAGCTTTGCAGCAGGGACCCATTTATACCCTCGTCAAGTCTAAACTGTGGTCATTCCAATTAGCTGGAGGCAAGGGTACAACAAAGGCAGGTTAAGGGCCTGAAACAAAGTGTATTTAATGACCATGAAGCCCTGATCTTTACAGGGTCTTGGGCAAGCCCTGGTCATTTTCAGGTCTTTGTTAGGGTGGCTGCATCTGCCACACCTAGCAATGAAAAAATGTGTCTCTAAGGTTCATAAATACACTTCTGAAATCTCTAGCTGCAATACTTGCCTCATTACCCACAGCTACTTTCTGTACAGGACTATTTTATTCTAAATATGCATTTTAAGCTTCAGATCCTCATTTGGTGGAAATTGGGATAATCCCTCTGATTTCATTAGAACTGGGCTGACTTGCATCACCTATAGATCCAGCAAGAAAAGAGAAAAGAAAGATGAGACATGGCCACTGTTCTAAGTATTTGGAACAAAGTTTAAGCGGCACTTAATATTAGGAAACAACAACAAAAAAAAAGAATCAGAGGGAAGGATCCGGACTCAAAGTCAGTTTTTCTTGGTCAGGGCTTTATCCACAGTGGTAAGTGCATAGCCCAGATCTGTACGTACCCATCTGCCCCAGTCTTTCCTAGAAGGAGTATTTTGCAGGAGGATGCCAGGATCGTGCAGATGTGAAGGTCTGTCTTATACATCCAGACCAGGCAGAAAGGGGATGAGTCAGAGTGCAGATGGTGTCTTGGAGCAAATCAGGAGAAACTTCATTATGGAAAATGTCAGCAGCAATTTTGGTGCACACCACAAAAATTAGGCTCTTGGCAAACGTTTGTGAAGACAAATTTGTTTCCATTTATTCTCATCACTGCCTTTTTCTACCTTCCCTACTAAACATTGATTCTTCTCTGCAACTTCCACAACAACCGCTTCTGGCATCTCATGTGCTACCTGCGTCGTAACACAATCTTGCCATGATAGTCTTTGAAGGGTTTATTAATCCTGAAGCTATTTGCTAAAAGAAACACTTTTAAGGACCATAAATGTTGCCTATGCTCTTTAGAAAGAGAGATAACAATCTCTTACTGTATATATAAGGAAATCCTGTTGCATTTAAGAAAAGCAGTAAATATAATCTCTTTCCTCGATAACAGGAGCAGATCCTTGAAGAGAATGTTTTTGATGAGTGTCCCTAACTGTGGGTTTCTTAGCCTGTGAAGAATGGAGGAGGTCATAGGCATGTGTAAATGCAGTTAGTGCAGCCTCTTGACAAGTATGAGGAATTCAGTTTCCTCAGTCAGGTTTGCTTCTATTGTGGATACCCTCTAAAACCCAGGCTTCTCTGTGGTATAATTACTATCTTTAACTGTTAATATTGTTATAAAAAAGAATGAGTTTTAAAGGGGGCCATGCAGAGAAACATCTGTGGTGTCTTCATCATAGGTCGTTAGTTTGTGCAACATCCATGGTAAGTATTGCCCCTGCAGTCAGTCCATATTGCAGAGCCCTCATAACACAATATACCAATAATTAAAAGCAAAACCATACATTTTCACATGACTGGTATGAAAATTCCCCCCTCCCAAAGGATGCACTCACAAATGGCTTTGCAAGGCCCCGTTTCAGCCCTAACTGATTAAAGCATGTACCTCAGCTTCAAGCCAAGGAAAGCATCCATCTTCTGCATTAAAATACCAAAAAGGTTATTCATGTCTAAAGAGGGTGGTGAACAACGGCACCTGAGAAGGCCGAGCAGCTGCAAGGAAGGAGACTATGAATTTAGATCATGTGACACAATGCATCAAATATACTATCATTTCATTTTGTAATGGGTCTATGAGCAGTTCCCATGACCATAGTACCACAGGGGACAAATCTCCCAGGCACTACACCCAACTGACTATGCAGTATCATCGATATCATACAGCATGTACCTTATACACACATATATGCTTGAACATACACTTATAAAATTCAAAACACTGTTCCTAGGAAATATTCACTGGGAAAAATTCACATTTCTCCTCCACCACACCTCTGTCCTTTAAAAGCATTCAACAAGAACTCCAGTAAAGATGCTGGGAAATGGCTTGCTGAAGAAGACCCCACACAACTTAAAAATGACCAACACAGAACCCACCTGTTCCCAAATCAGTTGGCTTTGTCTTGAGAGGGGGTCAAGATAAGATTCTGTGAATGCAATGCTTATCTTGGCAAGTAACAGGAAACACAGGTGCCACACCAAACTCAAGCATTGCTGACAAAAGGCAGCAATTTCCTGATTTCTGATTTCCAGCAGAATATGACCCAAAGGCACCAAGCAACAGCAATGCCAGCTCATGTTTAATCATACCAGCAAGCAGAGCCAGGAGTGACACGTTCACTTCTGAGCCCCTCTGCAACTTGTTCAGAGAGTGATGTATTGCACAGAGCACCCATTTGACTCCCCTCTGCCAATACAGTGGTGCCTGATATTCCTGGACTGCTTTATCCTGACACACTTTATGTCGAATAATATTAGGTACACTTGTGGTTCATAATACTCAGTGCTGTGGCTGTTCCTGAAACTCTTGCTTTGAAGCCAAACAGTAGGAAACCAGCAGGAACATTTTGTCCCAGGAGGATGAGGGTTTACTTTACTTTTTCTTTTATTCAAATCCTTTCCTGCAGCTCAGAGAAGCTATACGAATGGAAAAGAATAATGAGCAGGTACTAAATTCTGTTGAAATCCTTAATAACATTTCCTAGCAGTAGTCTTGGATTAACCTTTTCTTTCTGAAGACTGGGGTTGTCATAGGTCTAACTGGGATGGAGTTAATTTTCTTCATAGCTGCACATAATGATGCTATGGTTTAGATCTGTGACCAAAACAAATAAGAATTACACACCGATGTTTTACCTGTTGCTGAACAGTGTTTGCACAGCATCAGGGCTTTCTCTGTTTCCTATTCTACTCAATCCTCCAGTGAATTGATTGGAGATGCACAATAGGCTGGAGGGGACCCAACCAGGCAGATGACCTAAACTAGGCAAAGAGATATTCCATGCCATGTATATATCATACTCAGCAAGAAAAAACAGAGACAAGGGAGTTTAGGGAGGTTACATGTCTTCCTCTTGGTTGCTGTCTGGGCATCGAGCTACCTGGGGGAGGTGGTGAGTGATAGCATTTGCATAGCTTGTTTTGTTTTGCTTGCTTTCTTCTTCCATTTCTCCTCTGCTTATTACGTTGGGATTTTTAAATCTTGATCTACAAGGTTTCTCTCTTTTGCTCTTTCTTTTGTCATACCCCTTACCAACGGGAGCTGAGTCTGGTGGGATTGAGTGAGTGGTTTTGTGGTGCCTAGTTGCCTGTTGGTGTTAACTCATAACAAGGTTTATAATTAAAAACCTTTCACTTCACAGCATATAGCTTTCTGCCACTGGGTAATGACTGAGACCAGTGGGCCATGCTATCACTGGCCCCGAGCAGCTGTGCAACTGAGTATGGAAAATATATGGCAGCAACCTTCTTCTCTCCAAATGGCTACTATGCCACAGCTGATGCTTCCCTCAATTGTAGCTGCAAGGTAGAGATGGAGGCTGACTGCCAGGCTCCAGCCTTTCTGCTGTGTACAACTGAAGAAAGCCCTGAGCACATGGTCTCAGGCTCAGAGCAGCTGAGCTTTCTTGCCCAGAACTGAGGAAAGATGAGAGGAATGCTACACTGCTGGAAGCTCAGTTGGTGACTTTTCTAATTATGTCACCATTGTACCAGTATGCAGTATTTTCCCTCTAATTCCAGCTCCCAGCATACTGTGATTACATAAGAATTTTTTTTTCTTGTTAAAAATATAAAGTTTCTAGACCTTAAGGTCATGCAGCTCAAAAAAACCCAGGTCAACCAAGATCAGCCTCTCATTTCTAAGACATGTGGTTATTGATTTGTTAGAAACCATGGAAGCACCTGAGAATAGTCACATAGGAATTAGGGCTTCTCCCAGCTAAAAGGTTGTGGGATCAATAGCCCAGCTACTGAAGTGCATCTACACCAATGCACACAGCATGGGCAATAAACAGGAGGAGCTGAAAGCCACCGTGCAGCAGGAAAACTATGATATTGTTGTCATCATGGAAACACAGTGGGGTAACTTACAGAACTGGAGTGCTGTATTGGATGGCTATAAGCTCTTCAAAAGTGATAAGCAAGGAAGGAGAGATGGTGGGGTAGCCCTGTATGTTAGGAAGTGTTTTGACCATATAGAGCTTGATGATGGTGATGATAGGGTTGAGTGTTTATGGATAAGATTCAAGGGGAGGGCCAACAAGGCAGATAACATGGTGGCAGTCTGTTACAGACCACCCAACCAGGATGAAAAGGCAGATGAAATAGACTGTAAGCAGCTGGGAGAAGTCTCACAGTCGCTAGACCTTGCTCTCACTGGGTACTTCAACTTACCAGATATCTGCTCGAAATACAATACAGTGTGGATTAGGGAAGTGATTGTTCCCCTGTACTAGGTGAGACTGCATCTCGAGCACTGGATTCAGTTTTAGGCCCCTCACTACAAGAAAGACATTGAGGTGCTGGAGAGTGTCCACAGAAGGGCAACAAAGCTGGTGAATGGTCTAGAGAACAAGTCTTATTAGGAATGGCTGAGGGAACTGGGTGTGTTTAGTCTGAAGAAAAAAGGAAGCCTGGGGGAGACCTTATTGTTTTCTACAACTACCTGGAAGGAGGTTGTAGCAAGCTGGGTCTCAGCCTCTTTTCCCAAGTAACAATTGATAGGACAAGAGGAAACAGCCTCAAGTTGTGCCAGGGGAGGTTTAGTTTGCATATTAGGAAAAATTTCTTCACCTAAAGTGTTATCAGGCGTTGGAATAGGCTGCCCAGGGAAGTGATGGAGTCACCATCCCTGCAGGTACAATTCCCATAATTTTAAAATATATGTAGATGTGAAGCTTATGGACATGGTTTAGTGGTGGACTTGGCAGTGTTAGGTTAGTGGTTGTACTCCATGATCTTAAAGATCTTTTCCAATCTAAATGATTCTATTATAGATAAATAGATAGATAGATAGATAGATAGATAGAGAGATAGATAGAGAGATAGATAGATAGATGTAAGACCTGATGTGTGAAAAGTCAATCCTGTTATATTGTTGAAGTGAGAAGGGACAGAGTAATGGCTCTCAAACAGTTTGAGCTGGAAATAAAGTTAGACTGACACTTCAGTTCTTCACTTCCATGCTATATCCTTGCAGGAGGACAGTTGTAGCATTGATCTTCTGACATTATGTATAATACTGTACAAATGTCCTTCAGTCACACCTTCAGACACAAGGAGGGGAATTCACACTTCCCCTTGGAGACTATCGATTAGTGAACCTGTCTAACTGCGCTGCGACCAAAGTCAAGGATGTAAATTCTCTGTAAAGCAAATGTAGAGAGTTAGGTCCCTAAGCAGAGGCAATAATATATAAGTTGCCTATTTAACATGTGTCGCATGAGTGACCTACACACACCCACAGAGAGTATCTAACATGTAAAAATTTGCTAACAGAGGTTTCTGTCACCTGGAACAGAGCAAGGGACAGTTACTACCCAGACCTTGGCATTGCATGTGAAGGTAAACAGCAACATATTAAAAACTCATCATTCTGTAATTAACCTTGTTTTATGTTTTTAACGATGACTGAAGTCCCACGGAAAATTATGGGATACTGATGCCATAGATTTCATTAGAGTGTTGCATGGCAAAAATAATAAAAACGGTCTTGCAAGCTTATGTGAGAGTTTTAAGGACAGAGTAATGCTATTGCTGCATTGAGTCCTGCTTGACAATGTTATTACAGTAAGAACCACACTTGTCACACTTGCTACACATCTTTCAAAATGCTCCTAAGAGAAATATGCCTCCAATTGTGTTTTTCTGTTTTAACACTGCATTTAAGTATTTCGGCTCTAATGTTGTGAAAAAACTTCTCTTATGTTTGCTTTCCAGCAATTAAATCAGACCTTTGAAAGGTTGTAGGGTGAAAATAAGTAAAATTAAATAAGTGAATAGTAGTTACAGTTTATATGAAGCTATGATGGTTTCCTGCCTATAGAGGAGTTCTTGGTTATCTTGTTCTGCTTGATTATTTCAAAGTTTCTCAGTCAAAGACATTTGTTTAGCACCCTGCTCAGACATGTTGAGTCCTTTTGCTCCTTGGATAATTTGGAGGGAGAATGATTCAGGGGCCAGAAGCAGCAAACCTTACCTTTCAAGTAGCACTGACAGGTTGAATAAACACAACACAGAGTTGCTTTAACCTTTGAGAGGTCTCTGACATATGTAGATGTTTATATAGAAAGACAGTACAGAGAGAGATGCAGAGAAAAATGAAAATGGAGAGAAGTACACAGAGAGCACCAACATGTCTATGGCAACCACTCACCTCTGCCTTTCCAAGATTTCCCAGCTTTAGAAACATTTCGCCACTAGCCAAAGTTTCAGTTTTCCCCAACAGCTGAGTAAAGAGGCAGAGAACAAATACTTTGCCCATCACCCTTTCTGCTCCAGGGGTCTTAGAGTTTGGCCCATGCACAGCACTAGGAATGTACTTCAGGTGTCTCAGAGTCTGCTCTCTCTACCTTCCCATCAAGTGATGCAGTCTCAGCTATCTCCCAAATATATTCCTGGCTATAACAGCAGCAGAATGGCACAGGCGTTCTCATACAATCGGTGCAAAGGTCACTTCATCATTTCATTACTAAGGGTAAATGGAGAGCAAATTAGTGCCACATTTATGGTAAAGAATCACAGGAGGCTTGGGCTCCTGTTTGACTCAACTCTGCTTTATAGGACAACAGATATTTTGTAGGATAAATCAGCATATGATCATTTGCAGAATAAAATGTGCATTGGAGCTATAATGCAGAAAGCAAGGATGACACTAGAATGAAAAATAAAACCCTGCTTGTTAAACAAATTAGAGGTCTACTATATATTGTGCAGCTCCCTATAAAGACTACTGTTCCTATTACATTTGTTCACTGACTGAATTTCTGAATTAAGGTATTCATGCAAGTGGAATGATCTTTTTCAGGAAATTTAATTAACTTTCTCTCAGAACATGCTAAGCAAAGGCACATGTAATAGCTATGTTTAAGTCAGTATGTTTTCCAGAAGGCACTTCTAGATTCTTCTAAGGAGGCTAAATGATACATTTGTATGAAAAGAAAAAAAAAGTCAAATGCCTTCTGGTAAGTAGTAATTCTGTCTGTCACTTTTATGTATCCTGCAAAAAAAAACCAAAAACAAACACATGCAGGATTACAACAGCTGATGTTTTGGAGTTTCTTCACACAAATATTTGTTCACATGGCTCATTAAGATCTGGAGGTCAACATGCTGGCTTTTAGCTGGGACACATCATCAACCATGTGGGCCACCTGTGTCTCCCCTCCAGGCAGGTCCCATGTGCTGCTGAAGACCCAGTAGTAAATGGAAATCCAGCCACAGAGAGAAATATGCCTTCCAGCAGCTCATGCTCCCAAGCAGTCAGGGCCAGAAGGACATCATACATTGGACCTGAAGACAGACAAAATTTTGGAGCGGTATCTGTTAAACAAAGATGAACGTCTTATTCCACAATGGCTAACAGGAGCTAAAGCACAGGGGGGTGGGAAAGGTCAGTGCTAGGTATTAAGCTGTTGTCGTTTAACCCTACAGGCAAATAAATACCTCACAGCCATGCGCTCATTTGCGGCCCGTGGGATGGGGGAGAGAGTCAGAGAAAAATGTGAAACTCATGTGTTGAGATAAAGACAGTTTAATAGGCCAGAAAAGGAAGGGAAAATAATAATAATAATGGTAAAAGAATATGCAAAACAAGTGATACACAATGCAATTGCTCACCACTTGCTGACTGATGCCCAGTCAGTCCCCAAGCAGTGGGCCACCACCTCCTGCCCAACTGCCCCCAGTTTTTTTGTCAGCATGATGTCATATGGTATGGAATATCCCCTTGGTCATTGGGGTCAGCTGTCCTGGCTGTGTCCCCTCCCAGCTTCTTGTGCCCCTCCAACCTCCACTGGCAGGGCAGTATGAGAAGGTGAAGAGTCCTTGACTTAGTGTAAGCACTGCTCAACAACAGCTAAAACATCAGTGTGTTACCAACACCCTTCTCATCCTAAATCCAAAACACAGCACTGCACCAGCTACTCGAAAGAAAATTGACTCTATCCCAGCTGAAACCAGGACAAAAGCAGACACCTGTGATTTTACAAATTGCTTGGATTCAAAGTACTTAAAGCTGTAAAATATCTTGGATCTCCTTGACTGGATAAAACAGGATTCAGGGACTGGATTTCAATACTCATTCAGATGTAAGGACTGCAAGCCTGCTAGTCTGCCTTTCTCCTATTTCACTTACACCTGGTTGCTCCCCTATCTCCTACAATGACTTACGTGTGGACTGACTTTTACATCTGCTGTCAGGTCACATTTACATGTTCTGTGAGCATCTATCGGTAAAATAGATGTTGAAATTAAGGTTTTAACCACTGTATTTGTAATTTCTTTGAATGTAAGTATAACCTAAGTAAACTGATTCAATAATATAAGAAGAACCTTTCTCATCCTTCCCTAAAATTGTAATTTAAGCCCACCTGAAAACAAGTTTTTAAAATTGAGGACTCAGGTCCTCCGTGTGTTTATTTTTCATGTTTTCTGTATGTGCAAACTCCTAACAAACCAGAACTCAGAGTGCCTGAGTGTAGGGCTAATGCTGTGCACTTGAACTGCTAAAAACCATGGAGACTAAGAAAAGCTGGTATTTTGAAAACCAAGCAGTATGTGCCTTCTTGTCTTGCCAGGAAAATGCTACCCTTACCTTTTACCTCTGTTGCCATGTGTCATCTTGGTCAAAACAGAGGCTTTTATAAATACAGGATTTTTAGGAGAACTAGTCCATCGCTGAGTTACCGAAAGCTGAACATCTGTCTTACTCTTACTAACAGCACCTCATAATCCAATAAAAATCATTCCAAGAAGCTGCATTAATACTGAAAAACAAACCAACCAACTCAGACTTTTGACAGTACTTGCAATCCTTTGCATTGGAAATGACCTCTTAGATTTCCACTGAGCAACCTGATTAGTTGGTCCTGATTTGAGCAGGAGGTTAGGATAGAGGAGAGATCCCTTCCAACCTAAATTGGAAATACACAAATAGCATATCAGGTTTCCTAATATCTGTGCAAAGAGTTCTCTCAGAGGGATGCTGTCACCATTTTGAGTATGCCATATACATCTGAGCTGTCTTTCACTGACCTACTTTCCTTCCTTCCCAGGCAGCTGGAGTCAAGATCAGACACAGCCACAATAAAATGTACTTTGGCAAATGTTAGTTGTAACATCCAATTCAGAGCAATTATTAGGCAACAGCATTCAGGGAAGCTCTGAGATATCCCTGCTGTATGTCAAAAGCTACACCCAGTATCACATAGTGGAAAGCCAGCTTTAAGATTCCTCAGTGCACATTTGAAGTTCATACCCTTCTTCTAATGTTCTTCACAGATAGCATCAAATTCTCTAACTGGCTCCATGCTAAGGTCTGGAGAGTCTAAATTCTTCTGATTAGAAGTGAGGATCACTTCTAATCGCTCAAGTATTTCTGACTTGCTGACTTCCCTCCCTCCCCAAAGAGGCAAAATCATATTATCACTCTGTAAATTGCATTGGCAGGGTGGACGCAAGGGTTTTTGTTGCTATGTGCAGATAAAAANCAAGCAGTATGTGCCTTCTTGTCTTGCCAGGAAAATGCTACCCTTACCTTTTACCTCTGTTGCCATGTGTCATCTTGGTCAAAACAGAGGCTTTTATAAATACAGGATTTTTAGGAGAACTAGTCCATCGCTGAGTTACCGAAAGCTGAACATCTGTCTTACTCTTACTAACAGCACCTCATAATCCAATAAAAATCATTCCAAGAAGCTGCATTAATACTGAAAAACAAACCAACCAACTCAGACTTTTGACAGTACTTGCAATCCTTTGCATTGGAAATGACCTCTTAGATTTCCACTGAGCAACCTGATTAGTTGGTCCTGCTTTGAGCAGGAGGTTAGGATAGAGGAGAGATCCCTTCCAACCTAAATTGGAAATACACAAATAGCATATCAGGTTTCCTAATATCTGTGCAAAGAGTTCTCTCAGAGGGATGCTGTCACCATTTTGAGTATGCCATATACATCTGAGCTGTCTTTCACTGACCTACTTTCCTTCCTTCCCAGGCAGCTGGAGTCAAGATCAGACACAGCCACAATAAAATGTACTTTGGCAAATGTTAGTTGTAACATCCAATTCAGAGCAATTATTAGGCAACAGCATTCAGGGAAGCTCTGAGATATCCCTGCTGTATGTCAAAAGCTACACCCAGTATCACATAGTGGAAAGCCAGCTTTAAGATTCCTCAGTGCACATTTGAAGTTCATACCCTTCTTCTAATGTTCTTCACAGATAGCATCAAATTCTCTAACTGGCTCCATGCTAAGGTCTGGAGAGTCTAAATTCTTCTGATTAGAAGTGAGGATCACTTCTAATCGCTCAAGTATTTCTGACTTGCTGACTTCCCTCCCTCCCCAAAGAGGCAAAATCATATTATCACTCTGTAAATTGCATTGGCAGGGTGGACGCAAGGGTTTTTGTTGCTATGTGCAGATAAAAATTACTTTCATCCATTCTTATCTTTCCTAAGGTAAATTATGCATGTGTAATAGCAAGATACAGGATACTGGTTTCTACCAGGCATGAGCAGCCAAGATATTGTAGGTCATACATATGAGTACAAGAAGCAACTCTGTTGTTTTGGACTGGCTCCAACTTTATTAGGCAAACTCCTTCCCTGCAAGTGAAAAAACAGTGAGTCAGAAATGGGATAGGTAAGTCTTCATTCCATCTCTGGCCATTTCATATTCTTTGTTTTTTTCATAAAATCATATTGAAATAAAAAATCAGCTTCCCTCAAAGTCTTTGCTTTCAGCACAGTGAACAAGGCTTTGTCTTTCCACCAAAATATAGCAAGATAAACCTATGATCAAAACAATAGCCTCTTGGCCTTTCATTTCTTATTGTCTCTCTTCTTTCTGCTCTCAGAGATACAATTTTTAAAAATCCTCATGTTTCTGCATCACTTTCCTTTTTGTCTCTTCTCTTTTTGGAATTTGCAATTACTTTTGCCAAGCTGCACCCTGGCAACATGCATTGAATCCAGTTTAAGTGAACAAATAAGAAACAAGATGGAAAACTGAAACATTTTATGGGATCTGTGGGAACCTGTCTCATGAGTTTTGAACACCTGGAATTTTGCAGGAATTGAGAAAAAAACAGGATTTCACCAACAGTAATTAGAATTGGGGCAAACTGCCTTGCAGTTAAAGCTTAAGAAAACCAAGAGCTCTCTTGTGAGAAAAGAACAGATACTGCTATTACTGTATCCTGGTTTCTAAGGGCATTAATGGTGATCCTTTCACAAGACTCAAAGTCTTGATCAGAATTTATTCAAGATGGAGGAGTTTAGATCTATAACTGAGAAAGACTGGGTGTGATTCAAGGTAAACTGTCCCAAGCTGGACCCTTAGATATTCACTTTAACTCCTTCCCAACCATTAATTAAGCTTCCCATTTTAGGTGAAGCAGTGCTTGTGGAGATTAGTCACTCTTAATTAAAACAACATACCAAGTGCTAGAAATTCCTAAGTCTACAAAAAACAGACAAGAGTTTTTTGGTTTGTTTTTTTGTTTTTTTTTTAGGATTTAGGGTCTTACACTATGAATATAAAAACAAGTGATTGTCACAGCTCCAGACTTATTCCTTGTGTGGAAAAAATAGAAAAGTAAACAAATTTGCAGTGGAAGATTGCAACTACGCACGTAATCTACTTTCAGCTCTTGACTTGAAAAGTTAGTGGAGAATTAACTTTTTCTTAGCATCCTTTAAGGCATATTTTGCACAATAGGACTGAGCAGCTGGTATAATGCATCTCTCCTCAGTTACTAACAGCGTTTTTCTTCCAATAGGCACATCGCCTTTGGAGCCAGGGTGAGAACTCCCTTACTCTGCTGGGAGTAAGTCTGCAGAGCTCACCAATACTGGGTTGTCAAATCCAAATGCTCTATGTTCAGTGAGAATAAAAGGGCTGTGAGTGTGTTTGACACCTGCCTAGGAGTGCAAATACCTATGTAAAACTTTCATCCTCTTTTTCCAAGCATTTCCCCATGCCAGTTAACCAAGTGGTTTTGAGTATTTATTGTGGCTGAAATAATTTGCAATCTACTATAATGTTGCTATTATTATTATGCTTATTTTCCTCTTGTGGAACTTAGCAACCTGGAAAAAGTCCTCTTTACACTCTTGAGTGTACCTGTATTTTATGCTGCTTGTGGACTTCTGCCTCATTTCCACCTTTTTTCACACATCTACATTTTTGTGTGTGTTTGTAACTTTGACACCAATCCTGCACCAAGCCATCCCTTTCCTGCGCACTCCCCATGCAGCCCTCTCAGTTCACTTCTGTTGTTCCACAGTTTTCCATAATGAATGGTAGCCAGCATTGAATACATCAGAAGCTCCTCCGGTGCAGATGCAGGACCCATCTCCAGTGGTGAACTAAGCCTCCTGCCTCATTGTCCTCAGTCCTTTAGCTCTTTCTCCACCCTGGACAAGAGCTGTTGTGGAGTTTAATCAGAAACACTGGGGCTGCACATCTCAGCTGCTTCCTTCCTGAGCTGTCAAACTAAGAACAGCCCTTAAGCAGACAACCTCCTGTTAGTTACAGTGAAGATTTTGTATTTATAAGTGACTGGGAGCCTGTAGAATCTTAATTTCTGTCCTAAGGAAATATTTCATCAATTAATGTCTAAAAACTGAGCATTTCTCACTTTTGGCAATGCAATGGCTGAATTTACAGCCCTGAAGTAGCCAATATTCCCATCAGCCTCTTCAGAGTTTTTGCCAATAGATGATGCCCAAATAGATCTATCCAAGTGTACTTGTAGGAGATTTTCTTGAGAATTTTTGGAATATGTTTGATGAAGATGAGGAGAAACAGTACCTTAACCAATAGCCAGAATCAACACATAGTTATAAGTAACAAAGAACAAACAAAACAGACTTTAAAAATACTTATTGTCAATCATTTTGACATTAAAGAAAATTTTTATATGTTGGTGACACCAGATGATCGAAAGGGGAGAGAATTGCACTGCATATTTCTGTCTGGATGAAAACAGACAGATGAAATCTTTTAAACTTTTCCAGTGCAGAGACTGTATGGTGTAAATTTACACATTTTGTCAACTAAATTGAGTTAAAATAGCTGTAAATGCTGTGAGCAAGTTCTATGCTAACCCTCAAAAAAATGAAAAGCCCTCCAGAAACCTGTCTGAACTGGATGTGGTTGGTTTTGTGCCTGAGCATTGTGTAATTTTTAACTTTCAACATTTCAAAAAATTTGCAATCAAACACAGGCAGTAAAAAATATCCAGTCATCTTTTGAACAAAGACATTTCTACTACACTTCTGTCCCTGACATATCAGGCATGAATTCACAGTATTAAACAAGTTCACTAATCTCTTGAGCTATTAAGGGTAAACAATCATTTAAATATAAATACTTTCCAGTTACTTTGTCCAGCTTTTCTGTAGTTATGTCAGTCTCAATGAACTAATCATAATTCCTGAATTTTTCTGGTCCACATAAAAACAAATTAAAGCATACTTCTGCGAGTTACACATATAAAGATGACAAAGTAGAATAAGTCACTTCTCTCCTGCATCTCATGGAATTCCTTTCATTACAGCATAGCACAGTTTCTCTGCTTATACAAAGGTGGAGTTGTGTTCTCACAATCCATAAATCTCTACAGATGTACATATAGCAAAAAAGTCACAAAACAGGGCACATAACATCGATCAGGAATCCATAAATATTTAAAAACTTGAAAAAAATCCCCCAAGCAGAATTCAGAGGCAAAAATCAAAATACCTGGAAGGGTCTTTTTTCCTGCTAAAATGCCTCTTTTTGAAAACAGTTTGTAAGCACTCAGCTTCTCATAGCCTAATCACTTGGTGCAAAAGTGAAGTTTAACATATGTCAATATAGACCATACGTGCAGAATAAAAACCTATAATTTATAAATTAAGGCAGTTTAATTACAACAAAACTAAATGAATACACACTCTATGTTGTCAGACTTTTCATAGAATCATAGAATGGTTTGGTTTGGAAGGGAACTTAAAGATCACCTAGTTCCAACCACCCTGCCATGGGCAGGGGACATCTCCCACTAGATCAGGTTGCTCAAAGCCCGATCCAATCTGGTCTTGAATATTTCCAGGGATGGGGCATCCACGACTTCTCTGCGAAACCTTTTCCAGTGTCTCACCACCCTCACAGTGAAGAATTTCTTCCTTGTATCTAATCTAAATCTATCCTCTTTCAGTTTGAACCCATTACCCCTTGTCCTATCTCTACATGCCCTTGTAAAAAGTCCCTCTTTAGCTTTCTTGTAAGTCCCCTTCAGGTACTGGAACAAATCTCCCTGGAATTTTCTCTTCTCCAGGCTGAACAACCCCAACTCTCTCAGCTTGTCCTCATAGGAGAAGTGTTCCAGTTCTCTGATCATCTTTGTGACCTCTGGACCCGTTTGAACAGATCCATGTCTTTTCTGTGCTGAGGACTCAACAGCTGGATACAGTACTCCAGGTGGGGTCTCATAAAAGCAGAGTAGAGGGGGAACAACACCTCCCTGAACTCCTGGCCACACTGCTCTTGATGCCAGGATGCAATTGGTTTTCTGGGATACAAGCATACACTGATGGCTCATACTGAGTTTTTCATCCACCAATACTCCCAGGTCCTTCTCCACAGGTCTGCTCTCTATCTGCCCCATCTCCGAACCTATATTTGTGCTTGGGATTGCCTTGACCCATGTGCAGGACATTGTACTTGTCCTTGTTGAACTTCATGATGTATACATGGGCCCACCACCATCCAGGTCCATCTGGATGACATCCCTTCCCTCCAGAGTGTCAACTGCACCACACAGCCTGGTGTCTTCAGTGAACTTGATGAGTGTGCACTCATTCCCACTGTCCGTGTCACTGACAAAGATGTTAAACAGCACTGGTCCCAGTACCGACGCCTGAGGAATGCTTCTTGTCACTGGTCTCCACTTGGACATTGAGCTGTTGACTGCAACTCTTTGAGTGTGATCATCCAGCCAGTTCCTTATCCACTGAGTGGTCTGTCTGTCAAATCTGTATCTGTCCAGTTTAGAGACAAGGATGTTGTGCAGGACGGTGCCAAATGCTTTGCACAAGTCCAGCTCAGTGAAGCCATGACCTCTTTCCATGCCAGCAATGTGATAATCCCATTGTAGAAGGCCATGAAATTTGTCAGGCATGATTTGCCCTCAGTGAAGCCATGATGGCTGTCACCAACCACCTCCTCATTTTCCATGTACCGTGGCAGAGTTTCTATAGTATAGTTTTACAAAGGAAGCCTCTTCTGGAGGAAGCTTCTGACTGATAACTGTTCAAAAAGCTTCCCCAAAAATATGATATTATAAATTCTTGCTGCATTTGGATTATGTTACTCAAGTTTTCAGCCAGAATTAAATTTTTCTCCCCCTCGCAATAAAGCAGCAGAAAAGTCAGGATCTCCACCATTAGTTGATGCAGCCAAACTTGGTAACTCTGTTACTAAATCCAGTAACATGGAGAACATCCTGGCTTAACCCAGGTGCAAACACTAACAGGACTCGGACTATCAGGCAATCATATTCTTGAGTCTCAGTACCAAAAACCTGCATGAATAAAGAAGGGTAAATTCTTAAGGAATCTTTGAGCCTCACAGGTTTTCAGGTGTGAACACACCTAACAATCTCCTACTTTGAAGAGTAGGACACCCCCTTTCAACACACTGAGCAGTGCATACAACCAAATAATAAGCCAGTTATCAAATTTGGTACTGCTAGAATACAGTAAAAAACCTGGGCCATAGGATCAGCTCTGAAGAGCTGAGATGCAGAATCATCATGAAGTGCACCAGTACTGAGTAGTTTTCTGTACAAGACATTTTTTGTCCACCAGGGTTTTACTCAGAGAAGAAATAAAACCAAGATAAGCAGTATTTCATCACTTCGTTTGTCAGCCTTGACTCCATTACCACAGTAAATTGGAAGATGGAATGTCAAATAACACTAACAATTACTAGTGAAAAATGAGAGTGGAATTGCAGACAAATAATCTATGATGGCTGAAGATTTTTTTATGTATAACAATCCATCAGTTAGATATGCCTCATTCCCTCTGTGGCTGTTATAGGGGCCATAACTGTCAACCCTACCCTGGTTTTGCTGCACTCACTCCCAAACTCTCTTCCTGGATTAAATAAGCATTAGGCATCTGTCTGACAGTAGTGGAAAGCCATTCCAGAACCTTTGGGTTGCAGAAGAAGAGCACACACGGACAATATGAAGGGATTTCCCACATAAAGCTGCAGTAGAGACCTTTAATGAAATTGTTTTGCAGAATGAGAAAGCCTCCACAGTTAAAAACTTTCATTTACATGTCCATGCAAGAACAATGGACATGTCTAACTATCACAATAAAGATATAGTTATAAAGTCCAAATCAGGAAGACTCCCTCCAGGTTAGGAGGAGGTACTAACATATAAATTAATAGTATTTTCCCAAGCACTCCCTAACAGACACTGCCAGAAAGACACGTCACTAGCCTATGGCTCCTTCCAAATTTCTTTGTTAATATTTTCGACATGGAAGAATATCAAAGTGAGATCAGACACCCAGTGAGACCAGAGCCCCACAAGCACTTTCCCCAGTGCTCAGAGGCCTTCACCTCAGGAATTTTCCTCCTGGCCTTAAAGGCCACAGAGACTGTCACCTTGGTAAGTCACAAGAGTTTTTTAGTATGTGGCAATGACTTTGTCCTTCCAGCTGGGCTAGATGAGAATATGGTCATTTCTGGATCCTGGTGGGAAGAAGTGGACTTGGATGCAGAAGGTGTTCAGTGTCTCTGCCTCTGAGGTTTACTTGAGGAGCTCATGCTCTTTTTTATTTCCCATTTAAAAATCCCCATGTTCCTAATGTCCATAAAACCCCCTGTATTAAAATAAGGTAATCACTTAACTACAATGGTATTTTTGTAGTAGTGCATGCTTGTAATAATTTTGCTTTGCATGAGAAGGAACTCCTTTTATTAGCTGTGTACCCTTGTCTTAGCTGTTGCCTTTCATTTTTATTGTCTTCTGTGCAAGTAGAGAACTGAGGTTCTTGACTGAGTGAACAGTGGTTACCAAATGTTTTGTTCATATCTGTAGTGGATGGTTGATACAAGAAGCCTGCTAGGACCATACAAAGGGGCTTCAGAGTTAAAGAAAGTAAGGTCCAGAAAACCAAATATAGCAGTAATATATCCTAAGTTACAACATAAGAAAGGAGCATAAAAAAAACCTACCGCTGCACTTCAAGGCCCCAGGGTCATCAGATCCAGACTATAGTCAGACAAGAAATTAAGGAGCTAATATAAGCTCCAGAACAAAGGGTGAAGGTGACTTTTGTAAAAGTAACCTCTGCAGTATTACATACCACTCATTCAGACCAAAGAGGGAGAGGACAGAATAGGGACTTCACTAAATGACTAGAGAGCTCATATAAAGAAAAAAGAAGGAAGCTTTGCCTATTGTGATGTGCAAATGTCATTTTGAGGTACAAAAAGCCTATCCAGATGGGACAGATTTCATCTAAACAGTGATTTTGTGGAAACAATAAGCTCCCGAGAAAGATCTCATGGGGGAACATAACTACATGGAGAGAAAGAAGATTGAAAAGCTGAGGATCTGGCTGAAGAGAAAAACAAAAGGGATTACTGTGCTTGTCTATGAAATGAACTATCTCAGAGCTTCAATTTGGGACTTGAGCATACTAATAAAGGGATAAGAACCAAAACCATGAAATGCCTAACACCCAAATGTAAGAAGTTTAGCAAAAGAAAAAAGAAGACCAGGAACATCTATATAAAGGAATTACATAGACATTATAAGGGGCCTACGTAATGGGCCTTTGGAGAAGAAGGGAGCAAACCACAAGCCAGATGAATTGCCTTGGCTGGAGGTGGCTCAGCCACCCTCACCCAGGTAGCATGCATGAAGCAGACACCATTTTTATTAACACAGTACATCTCATGCCTTCATGTCCTATCAGGCAGGTGGGCTGTGTGACCACCTTGAACAAAGCATAGACGCAAGGGTGGGCAGCTGGAGGTACCCTATGGGCTGCAATAGATGCACACAGATGATTTCTTTTTTCTCTTACTGAAAGTGTTCAATATTAAAGGAGAAGGACAAAGAGTGCAACAGCATGCACAAGCAGCATAATGCCAGCTACTACACTTTGCAGTCTTTATCGAGACACTGAGAGTTCACTTTGCTGGGCAGTTGTCATCAGTTGAACTAATAGTTCAACCAACAGACGAAGAGGGAAAGTAGAGTATGTTTCAGAGGCACAGCATCCCTAAAAGAAACACATGTATCCCCGTGGATACAGCATATGATATCTGCTATCACTGCACAATAGAAATAATGAAAGTATCTGCAAAAGCCCTGTAATGTTTGCTCTCCTGGTCTTGCAGACAGCACAGCTGGCTTGCAGCTGGAAAAGGCACATTATAATGCAGACTGGCCCAGGCTGCAAACAAGGAGAGGTTCCCTTAGACCTCAGCTAGTTTTGTAACCATTTCTTTAAGCAACATAAACACAACTTGAGCAGAGAAGTTGTGGTTCCAATACAGAAGCACGTTTTATTTTTTTCTGTCTGACAGCCTGGAGAAGGAGTAGCATCCCTCAGTTTGTTTTCCAGTTAATTCTTAGAAAGTTATTAGATGCTGACTTTTGCACTAAACTTTTCAGCAAATTACCTCAGCTAAGAACCTTTCCAAGAAAAACTGCTGTGAGGATGAAGAGAGAGAGGCGCATAGGATTCAAGGTGCATAGGATGTAGCTGAAATAAAAGCGTATTTACAAGAAGAGATAACTTTTATGTTCATCCTGTTTCATTAATGCCTCCAACAACTAAATTTTCCTGTGATATCACAAACCCTGCAGATATTTTAGGTTTCCAGAAACAAATTTCTGCTCCAAAGACCTTACAGTTCAAATCTTTTCCACAGTGGACTCTGAATTAAGCTCACAGTTGGCTGGATGGCAAAGTCCACAAATACAATATATATATGCATACATCCAAGAAAACAGAACCAACTACTCTGAAAAAATCTTCCTCTTCTACTTAGCATCTGTTCTCCTCTGTAATGAACTATGAACTCAGTACTAGACTATGATTCTGCACTGGACCCTGCAATGTCTTTGATCCCTTTAAAAAAAGAAAAACAGAACAAGAGGAGAAATAGCTCTGTATAAACTTACAAGATGAATAAGGTTGTTGTTGTTGGTTTTTCCTTCTCCACGTGTCCCACATCTTTCTTCCCTTCTTATTGTCACTTACCGTCTGGGCCTATTCTAGTGCATGTCCCCTGCAAGTCTTCTGCTGGCCACCTACCTCCCTGGTTCCTCAAGAATCTGCATTGAGTAAAAGTAACAGAGGAGAAAAGCAATCTCTAAAAGCTGGTAATTCAGCTACTCATCATGTGGCTTACTTGCTGTCAAGAACAAGAATGAAGCCAAAAGAAAACATTGCAATGTTTAATTTACCAACTGCATGAAAGAAAACCATAACACTTCGTTGACTTAACACTGTCTGAACTAAACAATTGGTATTAGAAATGCATGGTACCTGCTTGCACCTGTATATGTCAACTTTCTCCGCTATCAGTGCTGCACAGCTTTATACTGCTTTTATAAAGTCCTTTCACCTTCCTCCTAATTGAAGCTTCTGTTTTGGTTTGGTTTTATAGCTGGCAAAGCCTTCTCTTCGCACTGTCAGAATATGGCTTTTGAAGCATCCAGTGAAATGTTCTGCAGTTGCACTCAATCATAACTCATCAGTTTGTTGATATTTTCCCTAGCTGATTTGCTTCCTGATTGTTTTCATTTCTGTGAAACAGAATGTTTTAAAACATAAAGTATCTATTTTAGTCCATTGATCTTAGTTCTGTTATTTTACTTGCAAATGTAGTCAAGTAAAAAATCACTTGTGCCTCAGCAGCCATATCTTTCAGGTTTGTGATCTATTTCTCTTAATCTTTAAAAGTGATGTTTGAGTTCCCCAAGCTTGGATGCTAAAACTAAAGAACATTTAGTTTATCTCGGCACAAGAACTCAAACATAGCTCTTGCAGTCTCCCACCCTACATGTTAGTGCAGTATTTCCCCCACTGTAAGAGGAGAGGTTAATAATCCTTGGTAGTCTGTTGCAATACTGCAACAAGTTGTGAGCTGTGGAACAGTACCTGTCTCCTTTACATATTTCACTCACAAAAACGACTGTTTTTTATTTTAATTTTCAGCCACACAGACTTTCCTATCAGGCTCTATTAATGCCCATATGATTAAAACATTCTTACAAATAAATACTTTAAAATCCCTGCTATGTTTCACTTCATCCCCCAGTTACTGGCATAAAGCTAATCAAAGATCTTCTATCTGAGTCTCTTGATGCTTTGATTCATTTTATTCTCAACACCTTTCAATATTATGCTGAGTTCTCACTTTAATCCTTTAAATTCTCATTTAATAACTCTTACTAATTTAAACTTCTCTGGTAACAGCCTCCTCCCCCAAAAACTGACTACTCTTCTGCTATTGAGGACTGAAAGTTCATCATTCCCCTTTCTCCTCAGTAAGAGAATCAGTGATCCACAGCAACGAAAACCTACCCCTCTTACCAAGTGAGCTGCTCATTTCCAGAATTTTCTTTCTTTTATTTGGTTCCCCTTCTTCAGAAGCTTTCTGAGCTCTCTTGTTTTTATCTCCATACACCAATGCCAATACCCACCATCGCCAGCAGATCCATGGCCTCCCATAGCCAGAAGTCTATCCTCCTCTCAGTTCCCATTTTCTATCATAATTCTGGAAAGTGCACAACCCTATTTACTTGCTCCTTGAAAATATTTTCACATCCTTTTTGGCACAGAATTCCTAACAGGAGCATCTTTTCTCTTTAGCCTGCTGGAGATCTCCATTTAGACACACTACATTGCATTGCAGTCTGGGCTGCCAGCCAGCCACAGGTATGTCATCTCATAGCTGTCTAGTTCAGTCAACCAGCTGTGTCTTCAGAAATGTTTTCTGCTGTTTTCATATTAGAGATACGAAAATGGCAGGAGTACTTCAAATTGTGTTCGTCCTGTTCTTTTCTTTTTTTTAGTTCTTTGAGTGAATTAAAGGAGCTATAAAGGAGGGTTGTACATGACATAACTTCATTCGCTGAGTTTTGATGCAAATTTCCTTAAACAGCCTTTGTAGCCACAGAAAAAAAGATAAATCCCCCCCAGGGAATTATTCAGGCACCTCAATTACAATCCTCAGGATGCTGATTTTAAGGGCAGCCCTTTTCCATCTGCAGTGGCTACATACAGACCAAAGGCAAATGCCTTCCCAACACACCCAGCTCCACAGGGTGTTTAACATTGGGACATCTGGATATCTCTACTTCACGATGACTGTCATCTGCCTTGAGCCATGTTGCATGCTTGATTGACACATTGACACTTCTGCCTGTATTGACCAGTAGAAATTTTCTTATTTGAGTTTTGCCACTGAAAAATTGATACGTCCTCCATTTCCTTATTCAGGAACCCTTTAGTCATTATAGCATGTAATATCTGCATTCTTCCTTCCAATCTCTTCTTCCAGTTCAGCCTGTGTCTTGTACTCTGGATAGAGAAAGTACTTGCTGACTTCAAGCAGGAACAAAAAAACTATTGTGGACACAGTCACCAATCCATCTCAAGTCCTTGTATATAGAAGGATATGTGTCATTTAAAGGAAAGCATACGTGCTGTCTTGAAGTGTTTTCTAAATAACCCAAGCATCCCAAACAATCAATCATTTGCTGTTCCTACTCTCCTGCTCCACCAGTCTGTTGGCAGGAGGAGACTGTCCCCTTCAATGCAGAGGATGACCTCTGTCTTCAAGGTCTTAGCCACACAGACTTACAGACACGCAGAAGTGTCTTGTCTACCAGGAGCCTAATCTTGAGAAGAACAAAATGGAGAGAGTTAAAACACCCACACAAGCCTACTGTGGGGAACGATTTTAAGCAGTTATTGTGCCCCTCTCCCAGAAGAAGTGCCCCTGACTAAAATGATCATTTTTATAAAGAGCCCAACTTATAAACAGAGATAATTAAAGCCAGGGACATAAACCTATGGTTGCACATCTCACTTATGCCTGAGGAACTCTTTAGTAAACATGCAATGCAGAGAATTAATAAGAATAATAATAATAACAATAATAATAATAAATGATTGGATCTGCAAGAGTACCAAGGATCCACAGTTTTCAACTGTGTCAGTTGACACCGCTCATCAAACAGAAAAACACCAGGCCACTTATCTTTGGTGTCATTGACTTCATCTGAAATTGCAAACATTGAAGCCTACTGGAGAAATCAAGGAAAGTGGGTTCAATGTCTACTTTCAGTCACCATATTTGATAGCCCCACAAATCTTTGTAATAACATTTTGACCATAAAATATACTACACTATTTTAACACTCAAGATGTTTATGCTTTAAGCCGCCTCTTGAATTCCCAGGGAGGCATTAGAGGAAAATTAAAAAGCACAGCAAAAAAATATAACCATAGTCAACTCCCACTCATAAAGTTTAATTGGAAAGCAGATATTAAGTATGTATCTTTATTACATTTTGAAACAATGAATAATATATGTTGTTGGCTAAAGACTGAGCTCTGAAGAGTGAGTACATTGTTTTATTATTCAAAAGCAAATGAAAGTGCACTGTATTATCAATTAATATAGGCACTACTTTCAGTGCAATAAATAAATAAATCCACCAGCCTCAGCTGGTGATTTACATACTGAAGTACCTTTAATCAGAAGCATAAAAGCAAGGGTGGAGAGAACAGTAGCCAAAGCTGTTGCCAGGACAACTTATCCCTGGATTTAGCATTATCATGAAGGGAAAACCTACAAGGAATTTAATTAACCAATACTTCAGCCTTCCAGCCTGCCAAGCACTGCCTGCTCCCTTTCAACTCCAAATCCCCCCAGGAATGGCTGCACTACTGGTGGCTGCAACAGCTCAACAGAGAAGCAGCGTGGGATATGTCCACATGATTTCTTACAAGCTGGCATGGGTCTGCTCTGCCCCCTAGACCACAGCAGGAGACATGAGCCAGCTCTCATGCCAAAACTGGCTGTCAGCCTGGAGCCAAGCCCCAGCTGATATACCCTTGCCTTTTAACAGCATACATTAACCCGAGTTTTGCATTGCACTGTTGTGATCACACTGCCCTTGGTGAGCTGAGTGAACAGGCAGAGCTTGCTTGCATCTGTCACTCTCTACAGTCCAAATTTAATCTTTGACATGATCACTGCCAGTGAGGTTAAGGAGAAAACCAATCTATCAGATACATTTGGCTCATGCAGTTGTGTTGGATGGTAGACAAAGGTGTGAAAAAGTACAGAGGACCTCCCTCATGCTGCAGCTGCTCACTACTCCTACAGACTCCTCATGCATCCCACATTTGGATGAGAGATGACAGAATTTCTCCCATAATTTATGAATAGCCTCACAACCTTCCTCAAGACTTGGATTGCCTAATGTCCACACTGCTGCTGTCAGCACAACATCACTGTTGCTCACTTGGTGAAGCCAAATAAAATTCTTCCTACATTTGCTGAAAGGATCAGGATACCCAATTCCCTTTCACAGTACGATATCTTCTTTTGTTTCTTTTTTTGGGGTAATGCCAGAAAAGTACATCCAGAAGCATGTATGAAGATACAGGGAATTCAATCATACCACTTTTCAATGAATAGCACATTATGAATTTTTCCACTTGAAATGTATTGCAAATTATTGAATTGTCACATTATACTATGTAGAAAAAAGTAATGCACTGATGTTACTGGGAAGAAACTAGAAACTGGATTAGTTCTCCAGTGGGACACATAGCTGAAATTAGCCCTGTTTATTTAAACTTTACACATTTCAGGCTTGTGAATCACTGGAAAAGCAGCGTTTTCTTTTTTACTAGATGCTTTCTTTTCAAATGTCAGCATCCATTACCAACTAATCCTGCAAAAGGAATAATAACTGACTGTGGAATTTTCAGATATAGTGACAGAAGTGGGCTGCCCCAACTGGGTACCCATTCTCTTAAAGCATGGACCAAGACTATACCAAGATTGTCCAAGCAGTGCCTTTGTTGGAATATGTTAGGCAAAAGATTTAACCATCATAGTTAGAGAAAATCTGCCACTGCCTCTCAGGGTAGCAGATAGTCATTCAGACTACTCACCTTTCCTGTCAAGAGCTGAATTTGGTTTAGAGACTGTCGCATATCATCAAGGTACAGGGGAAAACCTTGCTCAGCTAATACTACAACTTTCAACACTAGTTCAGATACACATCCTTCCAACTACAAGGTACCTTCGATCTTAATTAAGGTACCTTAAAGGTACCTTCTTAATTACCTTTTCTCCACCTCAAAACCTCCTTTCATGTTCTCTTTCTCGGACCATTCTTTTCTGCAGTCTTTGCCACATCTTGCTGTGCTGTCTTGAGAAGGGAATTTCTGGACATATCTGGAAGGTAAAAATACAGAAATAAACATCCCTGCCCAGTGATCTCAACCATACCACAGGAATCACATGGCACGACTGGCAGGGAGGAGGCAACACCAGGATCTTTGTATCTGGTATGCTTTCTTGGATACAAAGGGGAAAAAATTAAAAACCATGCACGGAGGAACTGCACAACAGCATGAGCAGCTTTTAAGTTCGAACCTTGTGGCTATCAAAAAGTTGATTGCTGAGAGCAGTTGGCTAACAGGAGGGATACACACAGCAAATAGGCAGACACAGCTGGCAGATAAAAATCTTGCATAAAATTTATCCTTAAGTTGGTCTCTTTGCTTGCAAGCACCCACCTGGAATGAGAAAAGCAGTCATACTGGCTGGAAGATGAGCCTGAGGTGTCAAAGTGAAGGGGGAAAAAGAGCAAACATTTTCTGGGAGACACACCAGCCTTAGTGTGGCTGTTTAACACCAGGTTGACTACTCTGCAGGAATAATGTGCAGACTGAGTTCTGTTAAACTGAGCATCTGGCCCAATATGGTCAACTTTTATATTTATGTAACTACCCTGAGTCCAAAATACCAGCTATCTGCCCACAAGATTGCTAAACTGCAGCCTGAACAAAGGTGGGAAGGGAGCAGGGGAAAGAAGTGACCAACAGGTATAGATACAACACTGCAAAAAGTGGACAAAGCTTAGAGGGAAAATCGTTGTTCTTAAAAGGAAGCCATGGGTCAGTCTATGTTCTTTCCAGCATAAGTAGCTCAGAGCATTTGAGACAGCATATTTAGTTTCTATCCCAACTTGTTTTGTTCAAGTTTAAGGACTAGATATTTATCACTCAGATCAGCTTTACCATGAATTTGACCACCTTGACCTCAGTGGAATAATCCCTGATTTATATTATCTTAAGTAAGATTAAGAGCAAACTCTTGGTTTTTAACGTTTCAAGTGGAGCATCAAGCAAGGCAAAGCTAAGCCTTGTAGCGGGGATTCACGCTTCCAGGTGCTTGCACAGTTTTGGATTGTCATGCTCTCTTGTGAACATCAAGTCTGCTTTGAAAGATGAGCCAAAAAAAGAAAAAGCAGCAAAAAGTCTTGACAAGTCTGGATGCACTGGCCTCTGCTCTGCTAAACGTGTTATTTAATACCCCAGGAACTAGTCTAAAAGCAAGACACACTGTGTAAAAATGCAGAGAACTGAAGAGAGGGAAATTTGCTTTATCTAATTTTGTACTTAACTAACCAGTCAGATTTCCCCCCAAAAGTAAAGGCAAATAAGTAAGCACTTATTGGTGCTTAGCAGGAGTGGATGGAGAGCTCCCTTTCTGCAATGTCTGTGACTCAAGCTGGTGTTGCAACAGACCAGTGTTGCAGTGCCACAGGCCATGCAGTGACTGACCATTTTCACACACAGCACTGCCTGCAGAGCCCTGTGAGTCAAACAGAAATTCAGCTATCAATTTTCATATGCCATTTGCAGCACAGCATATCCATTTGGGATATGAGGCAACAGCATTTGGCTAAGGAAACACAAATACTTTAGGTGAAATACCTTCATGGAACCTTAGTGAGGCACCAAGGTCTGAGGACTGAAAATAGGACATTTTTTTCTTGTACCATTTTGGGAAATAAATACTTACCTGCTTGTTCTATTCTCAAAATAAATATTGCACAGCTGATTTTCTACTTTTTTTTTTTTTTTTTTACCCATGCCCGATCTCCTGTACTCACAGCTCTGCAGTAAGTAGTTGTCAGGCTGAGGAGTGCACAAGGCAGGAACCTCAATAATTACAGACTTCTGGGTTGAGCATCCATGCCAATGTGTTTTCAGGCTAATATCATCTCCCATATACAAAGTATGTGTGGTACATACACATACTTTAACTAATTCTGCTTGAGGAAAGGCCATTGGAGAGACAAGAGTATCCTTCCCTCCATTCCTGTCTTTCTCGGTAAAATCAGATAAAATATTTGATTTCAAGTCTCCTTTAACTTGTCATGTCTCTGTGGTGCAGGTAGTGGTGTGATGGATGGCTACCAAGCGCCTGCATCCCTTCTATACAGAGCAGAGTGCAGGGCACACTGGAAAATGCAATTCAGGGTAGATAAAACTCAGTTCTCCATCTCACTCTGCTCCCTAAAATACTGTGCCAGCTACATAAATAATGAACTCTTCAGAATAAGGAGATTTTTCTTTAAGCGTATTTGGACAGTGCCTAATAGCACAATAGAGCCCTGGTCACCTCAGAAGTCTCTATGTGCCTCTATAATATAAATAAATAATCATAAAAAATGAGTTGTCAAAGAAAGAGGTCATGGATCAGCAGAGTAAATCAAACTTTAACAGCCCATCAGGGCCAGGCTGCCTAGCAACAAAACAATTAATCATTAAGAAGTTTTTTGTGCTTTATTATAAATTTAGATTTGAAAGAAATGTTGAAATCCCTGGGTCAAATTGTGCTCTGTTACTTTGGTGCAAACCAAGAGCAATTTATTGAAGCCAATGGAGCTGCTATAAATTGAAGGAAGAAAAAAAATTTACCTCCATGTATCATGAACAATATTATTTTACGCTTTAAGTCTAGGGAGTGCATACTATTGTTTTAGATTTTTGCTGCTATATAAGTATGGTTATTTTCTCCAAAAAATTATTGATTTGGATTTCTTTGTTATTTACATTTCTTGTACCACAGTCATTTCAAACACATATAAAGCAAAAAGCTTGAATCTCAAATCGTCTGAATGAGCAATTGTATCAGAAAGTTAAAATCAAACCAACAAAATCCTAGTGTTTTAATTAAGATAAAGAACTAAAATTACTTATTTTTTAAAAAATAAAAAAAATTTTAAAAATAATTCCAGATTAAAACTGTTTAGACTTCAGATTCTTCTTGGCTTAGTATTATTAAATTGATTCTGAAAAGTCTATTCACTTAATAGAATATATGATAAGATATTCAGGAAATGTCTTAACTGTCCAAAATCCTTGTTCCTTCATATATATATATATATATATGTATATATATATATAGTTACAGTTATAGTTATTTTTCTTCTCTCAGATACAGTAAAAGCTCTACCTCATTTGTACTGCATATTACACCAATTTAGCTGCTGGCCTCAGGTCTGGCTTGGTCCATGCAGACATTCTCATCTTCTATGCCACCTTGGTCAAGTAGCAGAGCTGATAAGTGATCATGCCACAGGACACCAGAGGTCCCTAATCCCCATTGTCTCCTTGCCCATCCCCCAGAGGTGGGGATCCCTTATCCAGTTTGGGGGTGACAGGAGATGGGGAGAGTTTTCCTCTCCACCCAACACCCACTGCCCCCAGGCTGGGTTGCAGATGATGTTGGGAAAGGCTGAGGACAGGGGACAGAGCAGGGAGTGGGCATATGGGAGGAGCAGAACAGGGCTCTGTGCTCCTGTGAAGGGGTGTCCCTGTGGTCTGCATCCCACAGGTGCTGGGGTAGCCAAGTGGAGGTGTCCCTGCACCCTCAGTGTCGCCTTGGCATGGTCCATGGGTGCATCCATAGTGCAGGGTGGGACTGTGAGCTTCTCCCTCCCACGCGCAGGAGGCTATGGAGTCTCCTTATCTGGAGCTGTTCAAACCCTGCCTGGATGCAATCCTGGGCAACCTGCTCTAGGTGAATTTGCTTTAGCAGGGGGGTTGGATGACATGATCACCAGAGGTCCCTTCCAGCCCCCACCATTCTGTCACACTGTGATGCTGTGACTGTCCTTTGTCAGGAGGGACACTTCTGAATCTGTTCTTTTAAATCTACCATGCCAGCTATCTATCCTCCACTCTTTTTTTTTCCTTTTTCCGCTATCACAGGATGATTTATAAAGCATTCCTTAATAGGGCTTTGTGGCTGGTCCTTGCAAATCTCAAACCCAGGGATGTTTAATAACTTTCACATCCCAGCCTGTCTCTTATAGCTTTTAGGTGTTGTTGCATCTTGGTTGACAGTTTCAGGTGTGGTTCTCATCTATTCGTGTAGATTTTTCAGGACAGTTTAATATCAAATTTTTACTATACCATCTGAATAATTTTCTGTAGGTTATGACTCTGTCATCTGGTGGTGCTCGTCTGCCCTCTTTCCTTCTCCTTCCTCCTCTGCAAAAATAGCGTTAAAATAGAATGGACTTGTCAAATACAAATTGTTTTCACAATACTAGCTCAGCTCAGAGGCTTGAGATGGCCAGTTTCTTCTTGTCTTTGATTACGCCATATAGGCCAGTTTGATTGGAGTATAAATTGTGCTTGTCTTTCTGATTCTAATTCCAAGGGTCTGGTAAATTTTTGCGTAATGTCAGAAAATAGACATCTGATTAGACTAATAGATTTCTTAACATAAAGCTGCTACCTATTCTAATAGGTTGGGTGATTTTAGTGTTTTGTATGTTAGATTTTTAATTGTCAACAGAAGGTCATCTGCATAGATTAATAATTTGTGGGTGTCTGGCTTGTCCTTTTATTTGCTTTTTGCATCCAGTAGTGTTTGCTAATGTTTCCAGTTATAAGACAAGTAATTGCATCTCTCTGTATACCGTTAGCAGCAGGGGTTTTACTATCACAGATCATGACAGATGGGCATGTGTACAAAGCTTTGATTAACATCCCAGATTTATTTTAAAAACCCTGTATTTATTGAGCCTGTAGCACAAATAGTTGAGAATGAGACTGACATTTTTTTTCCCTGATATTGTGTCGTTGAGACTCACCAGAAGTCAGCATTACAGATGGCCTGTAGTGGTACATATACTAATATATTTAAAAGCATTTGAACTACTTAGGAACTTTAAGCTATTGAGGTTTAACTTTCTGAAACTAAGCATTCAACCCCCTTGAAAATCTGTAAAAGTTGACAAAAGAATTTAACTAGGATTAAAAATGTCTGTGATTTTTCAGAAATACTGAAAAGGGACAACAGAAAATCACTCAAATTAAGCAGCCAGAAACAAGAAATAAACAAAACAGAAAACCACGGGCACTTGGAGGCCAACTTAGATGGTGTTTGGGTATCTATCTCTGGAGAGCTTGATGAAACTCTAAAGCACCGCCAATATTTCTCAGGTTTTCTGTTTCACCAAGACAGAAAATTAGTACCTTCTGCTACCTTGCACAGCATCCTGATAACAAAGAAAGTCTTAGTACCGGTTCACACATCCCCATCAATCTGTAGCACCCCTTGCCAAAATCCCATGGGGTGTCCTACCTCCCTCCTTGATCTCAGTATGAAATCCAGCAACTTCACCCACTGCCACTGAAAAATGTAACCAGAATAAAGAAAGAAGGAGGGGAACTAGGAGATGGCCATCAATTTTTAGATAGCCTAAAGTGTTTATTTGGACAAATTCTTTTTTGCATCACATCTTCATCCTGAAGGTGTTCAAATCCATATCTCCTATCTCTTGCAAGTATGCCCATTCATTAGGTTTTCTAATAGCTGTGAAGAGGGAAGAGACATCCTGACCCACATGCATAGGAAGGTGGGCAAAGAAAGGGGTAGAGAATGGTTACAAGAGTGCGGATCATGGAGCTGCAGAAGGCATATAAGGAGGAAGCTTCCCTTCCCAGTGTCTCTCTCCCAACTATTCTACTATTTTGTTTGAAATGCCATTAGATAAATGCACCATGCTTCTTTATTTAATTCTTCTTTTCCTGACCACACAGATCAACTGTGAAATGAACAAGGGGGAGGGAAAGATGCCATAGGACTACCAGTACAGAAGTCCTTTTCACAGGTAGCAACATCCATATCAATATAAACCAAAACTCACAGGAAAGGAAGAAGATAAGCAAAATAATTCGGGGATATTTCAAAGCAAGGGATAGGATTGTTGAATCTACTTCACTGAGCTTGTTTTGGATAAATTAATACAATTAGTGCAAATGATCCCCTTAAGGGGTAACATCTGTGGTGGATATGTGTCTGGCAACTAAAACCATCCCAGATATCTCTTTGCCTTGCTAAAGCAGTGCATCACATGTGGAAGCTCTGAATCAGAATACTTGGAAATGTGGCTCTGGTTGGAAAGGGGGAAGAAAAACACGTCTCTTATTTTTCAGTGTAGTAAAGATTACTCTCTTTGAACTTTATGGTTTAGGACCAATTCAAACTCCTCTACAGATTTATATTCACATAAATGTAACAAAACAAAAAGGAGATATCTTTTCCATCAGGTTACATGCTGAACCCCTGTTAAAAGCTGTTTATGACCTTTATCGAAAAAGTCAGATATAATCATGACTTTGCTGGTTTGACCCTGTATCTTTCCTATGCAGGTATAACCCTTAGACAATTGTTACACATACAGATCATCAGTAAGAAACATATCTGGCCAGAAAGACGTTGGATCAGAAATATGGCCTTAATCTTCTGGTCAAATATCTTATGGCCCCATAAAAGGCACCAGAAATCAATACGTGGCCAACTGATTTAAGCCCCAAATCACTCTATTCAGGAGAACCCGAAGACCTGTCTCTCAAGCAGATACCTGCTGACAAGTCAATTCCATTGGTGGCATCAGTCAATAGGATTGCTTGATTCAGTTGTCTAAATGTAGACATCTAGCGACATCAAGATACACCACGTGGTGTCCAGTTGTTCTGCCAAATGGTATAGTCTTCCTTCAATCTTCTGCCATAGCCGCCAGTCCCTTACAGCACTGGCAGATCTATGTCAGCAGGATACCCTATGACCTCGCAAATTATAGTGATTCCTGGGTTTAAGAAGCTGCATGCCACTCTACCTCTCCACTGCCTATAATGGAAACTCAAGCCCTGGCAGCACACGTAGACTCCTGCACATTGACATCTACGTTTCGGTACTTTTTACTCCATGTCTGTAAGATTACATTAAACCCCCAGAACAGGGATAACCTTAGACTCTGTGGCAGAAGGATTGTGTAGAGACTGCTTCACTGGGTACCAGAAGTAGCATGCCATGCTTTGCGTGGAGTTTGCCGTGACTTAATTAGGCCAGTTTAGAAACAATAACTATTATCCTGCCTGGAATGTGTAGCTATTAATGGCTTTACTGGTTTTTTGACTTGGATATCTCTGTAGGGCCGTTTATCTCACCTTAAAAGGCTAAGTCCCCTGATTTCAGGCCTGTGCTTTGATTTCATGACATGCTCTTCTATATTGTTGTGTTAAATTTGGTCAATAAGCCAAAGTGGTAGCTAAGAGGAGACTTTCATGGAAAATAGGCCAATCTGCCCAGTGAAGTCAGTGTTGGAGCTCATGGCTTACACACCCATGCACCACTCACTGGTCCCTTTCTATTTTCTTTCAGACCACTTAACCCCTCTGCAACCTGGTGTATATCCTCTTTATAACTCCCCAATTCCAGCTTCCTTAAGATCATTTCCTCTCATCTCCTCTGCTATTCCGTTTTCACTGCTTGCATTTCTTTCCCATGGCACTTCTTTTCTGCAGCAAATCTGAAGGGAAGCAGGAGCTCTGAAGCACATTAGCTTTGGCTCATTTAAGTTTTCTCACCTCTGCTCCTTACCCTCCTACAGATACAGCTCTGTGCCAAGGGACTGAGAAGGAGAAGAGTAGGAGGAAAAGCTATTAGCATACACTGAAGCACAGCTGTATTAACGTGCTCCAAAGCACTGTGTTATTTCGGCTGAGCTGGAGCCAAGATGAATGTGTTGGTGCATGACATGGACATTCACTAACCTTGTCTAACTTCTGAAAAAGCCTGATGTTGTTTGATCTCCACAGCAGCTGTTTTCCTGTGACCTGCAGAATTACTCAAGCTCAGACAGACATCCTGAATCATACTCTTTACAGAGTAAGGTGGACTTACAGTGAGTTGAAATCGAGCTCCTGTGGAAAACGAGACATTTTGGAATTTATTGGATAATCTCTTTCTTCTGTTAGCTTGGACACTCTGAAGCTCAAAGGTAATGAAAACCTGAAGAGATTCAACATTTCTGTGTGATGGAAAATAGAGGGTTGGTCCAAAACTGTTCAGCAGGGAAAGCTCAAAAATCTCTTTTTAGGCTTCATTGCATAATGTTCTTTGGCTAGAAAAGAAATATAGTAACTGAGGGAGAATGAAAGTCATGCTGGCTGATGAAAAGCTCAACATGAGCCAGCAATGTGCCAGTGCAGCCCGGAAAGTCAACCGTGTCCTGGGCTTCATCAAAAGAAGTGTGGACAACAGGTCAAGGGAGGTGATTCTGCCCCTCTACTCAACTCTGGTGAGACCTCACCTGGAGTAAGGCGTCCAGCTCTGGAGCCCCCAGCACAAGAAGGACATGGACCTGTTGGAGTGGCTCCAGAGAAGGGCTACAAAGATGATTAGAGGGCTGGAACACCTCTCCCATAAAGACAGGCTGAGAGAATTGGGCTTGCTCAGCTTGGAGAAGAGAAGGCTCCGGGGAGACCTTATTGTGGCCTTCCAGTATCTGACGGGGACTGGGGAGGGATTTTTTACAAAGGCCTGTAGTGATAAGTCAAGGGGGAATGGGTTCAAACTGGAAGAGGGTAGATTTAGATTGGAAATTAGAAGGAAATTCTACATTCTGAGGGTGGTGAGACACTGGCACAGGTTACTCAGGGGGGTTGTGGATGCTCCATCCCTGGAGGTGTTCAAGGCCAGGCTGGATGGGGCCTTGAACAACCTGGTCTAGTTGGAGGTGTCCCTGTCATGGCAGGAGGTTGGAACTAGATGATCTTGGAGGTCCCTTCCAACCAAGCCATTCTATGAAGTGCATGGTTCAGATAACTACACAGAAGCGTCCAGCTATTTTAGACACCACTGGCCTTTGGACACTGCTAGAGAAAGATGTTGTTTCCAGTGCAGCTGATGGCTTATCTCTGTGTCCTGTGCAGATTTCTAGGATTTTTTTAAGGAACAGTACTATACACCTTGGTTGCAATAGACCTCAGGAGATCATCTACCCCAACACCATACTCAAATACTAGATAACTTCAAAATTTACATTTTAGGAACAATAAAAAGCACAAAAGAAGATAAGAAGCTCTGAAAGCTAGAAAAATTTCTCGATTTTCTGCATTTGAGCAAAACTCAACTTTTTTTTAAAAAAAAGAAATCTAAAGATTATTTCATCTAAACTTAGCTTGGGACCTCAGTCCAGTGAAGTGTAGTGTGGCTTTCTTCAGAGATCACACAAGGTAGCAAAAGTCCAAGATTTTCTACTCTTTCCAGCAATCCAGCAATGCAGTTTATCCTAAACGCAAGGAGGATATCTTAACTACCAGTGTCTGGTAGTTCACAGAAAATGCCAGTAAAAACACAAGATGGTGCCAGGAGTAACGTATTGCATTCCATTAAAATGGGGCAGAGATATTTGATTGAGTACTGAATAGATCTCAAGTGAACATCATTTCAGGTTACTCTCTGTGAGGACTATAGTTCACTCTCCTTAGTAGGATTTCAGTGACTTGTAACTGGCATGGCAGTTATGGACTATATCCTTCTGAAACTTTGTGTAAATATTGTCACATACATGAAAGCTCACACTTCCTATGCTTGCATAATATGAGCTCATATTGATTCATTTCTTTACAGCCCCCAAATTTTCTTGTGCCCTGAGTGTACCCATGTCAAATGCAGATCCAGAAGAGCTTTGTTAATGCTAGACCACAATCCTGGTGACAACCGTTTGCCAGATAGTAGGGACAGAGCTATAGTACTCCTGTTTTAGGAATAATATATCACTACAAAACTGGACTTCAGTGGTCTGTTAAAGTACAGATAACATTATGTGCATTTATCTGTCTGTATATGAATGCTGAAAAAAGTTTTCTTGAGTTGGTGATTAATCATTTTATAATCCAACATTAATTTTGACCTCCACCTGGTATTAAAAATTTTGATGTATTAACTGTATGAAAGATTAAAATGCAATTATTTGTTTAGGACAGCAAATTAACATTTTGATAAAGAGGGATAATGCACAAGCAACTGCTTTTCAAATGTTTAATTTCAGTGGTTTCCCTATTGGCAAATATTTAAAACAGATACACAATAGGTCAGTAGAAAATTAAAATCTTTTTCTCTTCTGTTAAGCTATTTCTGCTTCCTTCTTTGTGGCCTGAATGAAAAGCAGAGAGTAAAAGAGGTTTGCCTGTTGCTTTTATTCCTGTTCTGCCAGAGGCACATAGAAATAAACATTACATGGGAGAATCACAACACATTCTTGTAATTCTCCACAGGTACAATCTAGCATGGTGGCAGCTGAAAGAAAAATTATCTCTGAAAATAACCTTAAATATGTGCATATTTGGGTGGGTGTGTTTTACTGCCTTAACCTTTTAGTGAGTTCTTGTTTACCTGAGTCTCTTATTTCTATATAAAGAGGCTCAAGCAAATGCTGAATAGCATCAGAACACTAAATAAATTGTTTTATTCCATCTTTCTGAAGCCATCAACACAGTCTGGTCCAGGAAAAAAATACAGCTACAAATACTCACATATTTTTTTCTCATACTTCAGGCCATGGGGATTCTAAAGAAGTTAAAATCACATGTATTTTATTGAAAAATATCAGTAAGATCACAGCTATCCATTGCAACCTTAAATATCCCAGCAGCTCACAAGCTGCCTAGTCCTGAAAGAGCACGCTTTAACTAAGGGTCAACTCTTTTCCAAACTAATTCAGTGTTAAAAATCCCCAGTGCTTCAAAGACAGTTGGGGCTGTTCAGCCTGGAGAAGAGAAGGCTCCACAGAGCTTTTCAATACCAAAAGGGCGCCTTATAGGAAAGATGGGGAGGGACTTTTTACAAGGGCATGCAGTGATAGGACAAGGGGTAATGGTTTTAAACTGAAAAGGGTAGATTTAGATTAGACAGAAGGAAGAAATTCTTCACTGTGAGGGTAGAGAGACACTGGCACATGTTGTCCAGAGAAGCTGTGGATGCCACCTCCCTGGAAGTGTTCAAGGCCACAATGGATTGGGCTTTGAGCAACCTAGTCGAATGGGAGGTGTCCCTGCCCACAGCAGGGATGGAACTAGATGATTTCTAAGGTTGCTTCCAATCCAGACCATTCAATGATTCTATGGTTTGTGTCTGTAAATATGGGTCCTGTACTTTTTTCAGCTCTCTGCTTCTGCTACATTTCTGTTTTATTATCTCCACTTAAGGGAAAGGACTGGATATTTTTATCCTGGGAAAACATCCTATAGTCCCTACTGAATCCTTTGGCATGTTTCTGAACCTGCTCACAACACTTTAAGTCCACACTTCCATACTGCTTTTTGGAAGTTAGACCTTTAAGCATGGCGCTGGAGTAGGTGACCTCCTGAGGTCTCTTGCAAACCAAAATTGTTCTATAATTTGATGATTTTTCAGGTGTGCTTGCATCTGTCCCACAAAGTATATCCTTCTGCCAGCTGATGGGAAATTTCCAAAGTTTTACTGAAAACAAGCCAAAAGTGTGATAGGGTAGATTCCTTACTTGTGTATTTTCAAAGTATGAAAGATTTTTATTCCTTTCAAATGTAAACAATTTCAAATTTTCTATAGTGAAGTACTTTTTGGGGGGATGATTATTATGACCATGTAATGGGGTTTATACCTTTAATTTACTCAAACATGCTCCCGTCTGAATAAGCACAGTAATTCTTTCAGAATAGAGAAACATTTGTGGCAAGACAGCAAAATCCTAAGAGCTTTATCTCAAAGATGACCATCAAAAACTGTCTGATGCTTATGTCATACTTTAGTTGCCTAACTTACAGGGGTCTGGAGGTATTTCTGCTGTGATAAAGTACCTGATATGCCTATATAATTCTGAGAGAAATGAAACTAGGACTGTAGAGTACAGCAGCTGGAGGCTACCTACAAGCTCCAGATCAGTGCTTCACACTTCTGTCCATGCAACCAACTCTCTCCTTTTGTGTGGGGTTGAGTTCCAGATTAGGATACTTAAATGTAGGTGTCTGTATGTATCTGCCTACATATGGACTAAGTGTCCAGTCTCCCTGTCTAATCACTGCAGAGCTAAGCTGAACTCCCTAAATACAGGCATTTCTAATACTTAAGAGTAGTGAAGACCTACAGGTGCGATGGGCAGATATGACACAGGGCCTGTGAGAGACCTGTGGCCTCTGACCCAGTGAAATGCCTTATCTTATCTCAAATGATAGGTAACTTCTATTTTTAGGAAAGTATATCAAGCCATTAATTATTCTAGTCAGTGGTCTCTGGAGGGATTTGATTCACTCTAATGAAGCACACATTGGCGGGTCAGCTTAGTATCTGTAGGACTCCACCAAGCAGACTCCCTGCATCTCCACTGACCATAGCCAGAGTTCAGACAGCATGTACACATTAACTAAATTGCACCTTTCAGATACTCAAATGTAGGTGTCTCAATGTACATTGAATCCCACAGTTAATGTAATTTCTCCAAGTGAGACAATATCTGTCACCTTATCTAAGCTAGTAAAACAACTGCCCTTGAAACAGTATTATCAATGGACATCCTAATGTTATTTATAGAAATTGTCGTGATATTTACAAGTTAAAGAATTTATTGTAGTTTTTGCTTGCTCCAGAACCCTCTGTAGCCCATGAGAGTCCTGTGAACTTCAAGAATCAAGAGCTATAAAGTAATTTTTTTTAGAGAGGCCTGTAGGTGGGTATGAAAAGACATAATAAAGTTGCAATTCAGGCATAATGTGTGGGAGGGAGCAAGAATCCTGCCTAAACTCTTGTGTAAGCTCTTAGTCCTTTATAAGCAGATCTAAAAAAGTATCACAACTCTTCTGATCTGAGTAGATAGGAAAACAGAGGAAGCTGGTTCTTGTGTATTTTTCCTGCTCATATTCTTAAAGTTAAGCCCAGACTTTAGTCTAACCTTGCATTAGCCACTGTTGCCAAACTCTTATAGAAATAACAAAATAACCATAAGTCACTAACCAGTACTAATTGTACTTTGGCAATTCACTAAAAATAATATTACAAATAAACCTCTTCCTGCCCTCTTTTTTTTAACTCTGTGCTTAAGATGAGTTTCAGTAATAACCATAATGGATGGTCAGGCATAAAATACAAGTAGAAATGATTGGTATAAGCATCTTAAAATTCATTTTGCATTTCTATACCATAAATGATAAAACTTTTTTCTTCCCTTTCCCCTATTCTGCTCTTCCACTTGTTCTATCAGCTGCTCAGAGACTGAAAGAAGTAACCATTGTCTCTTTTTAAAAATCCTGTAGCTTTTTACTTGCTTATCTAAGGAATCCCTAAAGCTAGACCATCTCTAAAGATGAATAAAAAGCTAATTGTAACACAAGCTCTGCTCATAGAAGTCCCAGGAATGGCCACCAGACCTGAGATAAGAAAAAATAACTTTCACCCAGACAATTCAAGTCTACATTTTATATCAGTGGTCTACACACAAGCAAGGATAGTTACATCTCCACTATTTTCTCAACCTTAAAACTATCCTTAACACTAGTAAAGCTGATTGGTAAAGGTGACACTGTTAAAAGTTTACTGTCAGACCCTAAAACCAAATGATATAATAATATTCTAAGCCTCATGTAAAAGCAGAGCTGGTCTTCTTTTCTTCTATGTACAGTCCACCATACAAAGTTTAAATACTAATCATAGCCCTAATGTTAACCCTGTTCACTGCTTACATCCCAGTCATACCTTCAAGTTGGGGAAACAGTAGTGAGCCTCTTTGCTCACATACTAGTTTTACTTCTGTAGTCTAGAAATAGTACCACAGAAATTGTATCTTTTCCTTATTTTCTGATTCTTAATACTAATCTTAATCTTAGTTCTAGATTTCCGTATTCCTCAGTCATTGATAACAATGAAAATTATAACTATGATCCATTGGTTAAGCAATTTGAAATCATTTTATTTTGAGGGTCTGAAGTCAGTACAATAGTGATCTACCCTCACTTTTTAAAAATTAACACTAACCTTGCTATAGCTATTTTGCAATCACCAGGCACAACTTGAAAGAAAAATGTAATTATAAAGAAGTGATTCTTATTAAAACACTACCTGCAGTATGCAACAATAATTATATCTCTTACTTCCCTCATTCCCATAACTCTAACCCTGGCCCTACTGTGCTTCTCAGTTACAGCTATAAGCAACCAAAGATAAGCCATTATCTCAAAAAGACACAAGTATTAATATTACTTTTCTTATATAAGGTATAACCATATTATATTATTTATCCTATTCCTTTTCTTATTCAAAAAACTTTCTGTTAAAAAAAATCATGAACCCCTGAAGTTGTCACAAAAACCAGACACCCTCCCATCCAGTGTTCTCATTAACACCTATATTCAGCTTAACTCCTGCATAATACTTAATACTACCATAAAAGATTATTGTCATTTCCTCCAATCCAGCCCTAATCCTTCCTATTGGAACATTAACCCTTATTAATCCCTAAGATGTTGTATTTAAAAAGCTGCACAGTCACCTTGGAATAATCAAAGAAAAATAAAGGTATATCAATGTCAATGCTCTTTCCAGTACTTTCTGAAGTACAGATAAGTTTCAACTTTTTATTTTCACCGACCTGACTCTAACCAAACCTTCATCTATCTTATGATCTCCAGACTGCACTAAAAGCCTGTTCTGGAAGGGAATATACCATCAATCATTTTATTGTGAGGGTCTGCTTGTAATACACCCATAGACCCAGACCTTTCTTCCACTCTTTTCTTAAAGCTGCTGCTGTCCTTTCTGGATGGAAAGTTTCAACAGAACCTTACATGATCCCATCACAGCAAAAAACCTCAGCAACAGTTTTATTTTTCCTGCTGCACAAAACATAATCAAAAATTTGTCCCTTCCCTTTCCTAACCTTAAAACTACAAGTTTTGAAGCACCAAGGACCACCAGAGACTATGAAAGGAAAAGATGCAATTAGCTCCAGCTGCCTCCAGAACTCATTTTGTCATGCTGTGTAGTTCTAAATACTGAACATTCTGGAACACCCTTCCCCAGATCCTTCCCCTCAATGCATTGTCATCCATAACTTTAATTCTTGCTGTTTATGAAATTCCTCAGATCCTCAGCTCTTCTCCTTAGCTCTCTCCAAGAAGTAAAAAAAAAAAAGGTGTTCATTTTCCTCTCCCAAGTACTCTACTATTTAAATCTTTTTGCTTCTTTCAGAAGGTATAAACTAATGCTAAACATAAGCCTCTCTTTTTGAAAAAATAACCAACCCATGGACCCCAGCAGGTAAATACTTAAAAAGTTATTCTTATGAATCAACATTCACTATATCCTTAAAGGTTTGACATTAGACTATGTCTAAAAATTTTTTGCAATTTATTTTTTTCTAACCATGGATCTAACTAGCCCTTTTTAATAAACTCAGTGGACTCCAAGTGTTCCAGTGAAAATGATGAGAAGGTTGGTTACAGGTCAAAAGCACAGGCTGGGATGACTTGTAACAATTTTAGCATAGATTGGCTGTTGTGAAATGACATGTGATAGGACATAGCTTAGGGTTAGAGACTGGGTTTTGGAAAGGAAGAAGGATTGGGTAGTAGGCAAAAAGAAATTAGGGGTTACTCCTTCAAACTCTAGATTGATACCTCCTGTCACCTTCAGACAATAGTTGCTGGTCAGGGCTCAGTATGTACTAGGAAAATGGTATAAGGGCAAAAATTAAAGCAGTTGAAAGGACCTGAAACAGCTGAACAAACTAACTTGTTATCCACCCATAAACCCCATATTTCAGACATGAAATGGGAGCATGTGACTAGATACACATAAAACAGGAAAAGAGTTAGAGATATAAATAATAAGAATAACAGCAACAACAATAAAAAATTGCAATAAAACTGTCAGATATACAAAATATGCTTAATATTATTGATGGAATGATGATATGCAACTGAAGCTACCTTCCTGTTACCACATCTTTTGTTATTCTCTTTCCTTTGACTAGAATGGATTTTGCTAATGGAAAAAAAAATTAAAAATTTGTTACTTTGACTATGGATTGGATTTTTGTGTTTAACACTCACTGTGAAAGAGGCTGGAATTGGTTGTGTATCAAGAGACACAAATATCCCTGTCATGTTTCACTCAGGGGTACAGATGAAACTGACAGATGCTCAGGATTTATTCTGCATTTGCTAGGAAGAGGCTGATTAGAAGTATATCTATAAAGGATTTTTACAAAGAGTGTCAGTTTTGGAAAAGCTTCCAAACTAATCCAGCGTAGGTACTGATATGCTCTACAAATGCTGTGACTGGACAAGCACTTGAACCTTGTTCTGCTTGCAAAGAGATTTAGTTTGGAACTGTTGCAAACTGTTTAGAAATTCTGACTTCATGTTTACCAGAGAGAAAATCAAGGAAGAAGGTTTAACAGTTTCATAAACTGAATCTCTGTCATCCTCCTTTGCATCACAGGCTGCTAGTCACACATGTACAATGAAGATTTCTGAGGTCTCAGCATTGAGATGTGTCACTAGATAGAGTATAACTTTAAAGACTGTAAACGTATTCCTGTAGGAAGAAACTATCCATTTCCCCAGGCTTGCTGGCAGGATTAGATTGACTTTAGCACTGTAGTTGTGTTTTAAAAATCCACTGCAAAATATTCAAGAAGAGTGCTCCGCAAAGAACATTGCATAGGAGATTTTTCTTAAACATATGGCAGAAAGCATATTAGCATGAGTAACTTTATGACATTTCCCCCTCCTCCCATCCTCAGAATTGCTGTGAGGCAAATACAAAATGTAAGTGAGGATCTGGAAGAAGAAAAGAAACAGGAAGGAGTTGGAAATCAGGGCTGGAAGTCCAAGGATTCCTGAGGTCCAGGTTCTCTTCTTTAAAAGGCAGTTGCATTTCAGTAGCCCTTGCAATAAAAATTCTCAAAATTCAGGAAGTCAACTAATGAACCAATGTGTGTATTTACACATCTGTGTAATTAACCTACTAATGAAATTCTTGTGACTGGGACTTTTAACATTCCAGTCTCTACCACAGAGCTACTTTTGTAAATTATATAATTGCAATGTGCCTCAGCACTCTGTAAGCAAAATTAGAATAACAGTGCTTCCTTCTGTAATCTATTTCAGTTGTGAGCAATTTGGGACAGAAACTAGGTCTACCAATGCCAGAGGCTACCCTAGATCATCTGTGTCCACTGCTAACAATGAAAAGCTCCAGATATTTGCAGTCTTGCAACATTAAAAATAGATCTGAGCATTGGGAAGTACAAGAAATCATTTTCATCCTCTCCTGATCTAGTCTTTGTGGTGCTCCTGGGAAGCCCAATAAGGCCATAAAAATAATTATTCAAAATTATTTAATAAAAACAAAAGAAGCAGATAGCAGATTTTCTGTCCTTCCTCAGTCATCCAGTATAAGCAATGTGATAATCCTCAAGTTCAAACACATCATTACATCCATGCACTGATCTGTATCATCCATGCATCACTATATACAGTCATGAACATACACTAAGGAAAGCGTGCCAGGGAAATGCAGCAGGGTTCCCTGCACTAAAACCTTGATAGCTGAGTTCCAGAAAAAAGAGCAGCTAAAACCCTAAGAGATTTTGAAAAAACTTTGAAGAAACTTTGTTCCTCTGCCTGATTGAGACCTCATCTTCACCAGTCAGTAGTTTCACTGTCCTGCCTTGCTGTCTTTGCACTTTGCCTGAGAGAGGAACTCTGTGTGATGTCCCAAAACCACGCTGACTACATGTGCTCCTGCAATTTGGGAATTAGAGCATTCTAAATGGAAGTGAGCACCTCAAATTTTGTGTCAGATTGATGCTGAGATGTGATTTCATAGAAAAGATGGCAAGATGATTTTTTAGACAAAAGGCAAACAGCCAATCGTATACTAGTTGCACAAAGTTTCAAGTCTTCACTAGCAAATGTAGCAAATGAAAACTTTCTACTTTGTGAAACTGTCAGGAAAACAAATAATAAAAAATCAATTATTATAAGTATACTTTCTTCAGCATTATCACATTCACAGAAGCAAGTGAAAAAACAGAAACAGTTATTTAACCAATAAATTTTGCATTTTAGTCACGTTATTAACAGGTTTCTCTACTAGAGCTTTCATACACAGAGAGCACTGAGATTTCTAATTTGAGCTTTCATAACCAGGACAAAATTGATCTCATTGAAGCTGACAGTGGAGAGACTAAGCAGATCCTAAGAGTAATTTCAAATGACAAAAAAAAGTCAGGCAACATTCAGCTTCAAAAAGTTAATAGTCCTCTAGGCTGAGATCTTAATACAACAGGAAGACAGTCAAATTGTCTTCTCACCAAGACCCAGAGAAAATGCCACTTTTGGGTATCATCAAGTGGACTGAATAGTCCAGTCCAGGTATGCAAGGAAAAAAGCTGCAGACATAGCAGGGCCCTCTTGATCACTTATGACTAGGTCCTAGGTGCCACAGTCAAAAGCTGGAACACATTTCAGAACGTGTCACCATTGTTCAGAGACAACCCAGGGATAGGCATTGTCATACAAGTGATAAATGGAGAAACATGACCAAAAAATTTGCAAAAGGTTCAATTTTCTAGTTTTAAATATCTTTGTAGCACTTCAGTGCACCAGGCTCCCCCCCGCACTGATGTTTGTACCCAGCCTTGCCATCAGGTTTTGTCATTAAGAAAACCATGAGGTTTTACCATACTGAAAGTTACTGAGCTGTTTAGCACGAGTTCAACTTTGAGCTTCAACAGGAACTGGAAGTCCTGTTACACTGACAGCATCAACAGTGTATTTTTAATAAATATTGATATCAGCTATTTAGATTTTAAGGCAATTTGCATAGCTATTATCCATCATGGTATTTAACTGACATTCCTTAAGGCTGTACTATAAAAGTCAGAATAAAACTCTGTTTAAAATGCTAATTCCCTTTAAATGTTTCTACAGCCAAGCTCTTATAAGAAGAATGTGTAATTATCTGTTCAGCAGTGATTCCAGATAGATGACTGTGTCCATTTCATTTTAAAGAGAATTTCCTTACAGATTTTCAATAAAATTATTTTCCACTATGAAACAGAGTATGAAATTTTAAAAGCAGAACAAGAAGATGCTTTGGGATGGAGTTTTAGTCTGGGAGGTTTTTTTAATCAAGATAACAAGGTTATGCATTTTTCCTGCTTTTTCTCTTTCTCAAGATTTTTTGTAAAGCATGAAGCTGACAGAGGATGACTGAGTACTTCTCACCTGAAAGACTCCAGATTATTTAGTACACATAATACCTAACAAAAGCAAGTCCAGATCACCATGTTTTTCAAGTTTTTCATATGACTAAATGGACTGTATTCTTGTTGCAACCTTCCCTCCAAGAGATCAGACTTCACAGGTCTTGGACTAATTTGCATAGAGGGCAAATCAGAAGGACACTAGCAACCAATATAAACACATTAATAAGCCTTAACTAGTTCATTGGCTGACAATCAGGAGAGCTGTGGCCTCAAGCAGCTACAGAGTAACTGGCCTGAGTTCTTGTGTAGTAATCATAGCAAAGTGACAGATGTTGTTTACATCCACTGTTGGAGGATTCCCCTTGAACACAAACTCAGATTGGACTGTGACAGACTAATCTGGCACTACAGAGCACTCCTCTCCTTTTTAGGTAAGTTTAGCCAAAAAATAAATGGATTCCCCCCAGTATTCACAAACAGCTCTAGCCCTGAAGTAATTATGCCTCCGTTCAAAGTTTTAGAGCCTATGCCAGTATGTGTAAAGAGAATGACAAGAAAAATATCCTTCAAAAACGTAATTTTAGTAAATGTCCAGCATTAAATACTCTTTCAATCTCATAATACATTCTCCATCATGACTTTCATGTTCTTTTTAGGACATAAAGGAGGCATTGACACACACACTTATTTTTCATAATGTGTGTCACATAAAGAATACTGCCCTAAGAAATATTTGTAGAAAGAATTGGGAACACTGCATCTGACCCATATCCTCACTGACTCCTGTGCTTGAAGATTTCCAGGACTTCCAACGAGTCCTCCAAAGAGCTCTTGAGTTGCCTATTCCAGACTGTTGCTGTAGTGATACCACAGTTCACACTTCCCAGGGAAGACCCTCGCTGGATGGCACTCAGCATTTCCTTTTTCCCTTATCTGTAAGGAGCAAATACTGGCCTTACACAGATCTACAATCACTTTGTTCTGGTCACACATCTCTATTTATTCTTTCCTTCGGTCCATGTAGACCAGTTCCACTGGAGTGCATTTGATAATGAGCTATAAGGGTGTCACAGGCATTTCTGATCTGTAAAAACCCTTAAAGGAGGTTTATATATAAAGTATATACAGGACTTGCTACAACCCTCCCTCACACACCAGTACCCATTTTCCAATTTTGAGGCTTCATTTTCATGCTGATATATATTTTTTCATCAGAACCACAACCATTAAATATGTATGTAAATCACAGATGCAGAATTTCCTGCCATAATAATGGCACCTGTGTAATATGTCACAAAAATTCACTATGGAAAGGGTAACACCTCAGTTGAGTAACACTACTAGGATGTTCTTCACATGATGAAATAAAGGCATCTTATTTTTCTGGAAAATGCAGATTCAGGAAATTTCATCTATCTAGTTGCTCAGGTCTCAGCTACTGAAAATTATATTTTGGAACCTAAATTCTCCTGAGGTCAGACTATATTCAGACTGAGACTGAGATAATTTGTCACTACTGCCCTTCATCTGATGGGAAGGCTCCTCCTTAAATATTTTAAAGGGCTCCCCAACAGATGGATAATGCTGCTGCATGATCCAAAATGCAGTGTTAAAAGTGATAGTTTTACATTTAATTTTTACATGAGACTGGTGCATTTAATATTGTGAAATTAAATGTCATGTCCAGTAGACAAAAATTTTCCTCCTCCTTAAAAGCATATCTTAAAGAGAAAAACAGTTAGAATGCTCCTGACCTAATATCGATATTTCCTGTTTTCTTGGAAATTTGAGCTTTCTAAACAAGATCTAGACAAATAAAATTATCTTATGTTTGCACAATAGTACTAATATAATCAAAAACACATTTTAAAAATAAATATGTGGTGTTCCTTTCTTTTAAAATAACATGTGAAACACCAAAAATGGACTTAAGACAGAGGGGAAATGGCCAAAAAGAATAATATGTTGGTAATTTTTCCCATTAACTGCTTTACTCAGATGACAGGCAAGGTTGAACAAGTGGAAGATCTTTCTCTGTTTTCACAGAAAATTAGTATAGTCTACAGATGGGAAGAGAATACAAACCAGTATGGGTGAGGTTTCATCTGTAGCACATGCATACATGTATGGGGACTAACTGCTTCATGTGCACCAGGGATGACAAAATGCACAAGATATCTCAACATGTTTACTCCTTCCCAGGTAAAAATGCCCATTGTTTCTTTTACTCCTTCTCTTTACAAGAAACTAGTGCACCAGTGTGGGTCACCAAGCAAAACATAGCAAAAGTCCAATATTTGAAATTATCCACCAGCTTTTTCAGCATGACACTGAGCAAATCTGAAGGGAAACACAGAAGACAAATTGATTTCTCTGACAATGTTAGTCCCACACACCTCAAAAAATAAGGATGGGAAAGAAAAGTTACATACACCTAATATAAAATACTGTGTGAGTGGAAAACTGAAGGATGTATGTTAATCTAATTTCTTCTGAAATGAATCTTTTTATGCAATGCCAGGTCACATAACACCATCACAAGAGCTACAACAAACAGAACATCCCAGGAGCACTTACCACCTGTAAAGAAATAATAAATAATAACAGAGTATTTTACATTTATATAACATCTTTCATCCCAAAGGATTCTCAAACACTTGACAAGTCTAAACATTCATACAGATTTACATACAGAAAACAACTTGTTCTACCACTGAATCAGAAAACTTTCATAAACAGCAGTGTGTAAGTCAGAATACAAAGAAAATTACTTAATCTAAATGAATCCACAGAGGAAATCTTCTCTCTTTCTTTTTTGTGTTGTGGTATAGAAGGTCTGACAAAAGAGGAAGGACTTAGATTCTGGTCTAACTTGCTTTTAACTTAATTCTTCATTTGTGTGGAGTCTTCATCTGAAGAAACCCAACACTCAAAACCCTTCTGGACATGGTCCCTGGGCAACCTGCTCTAGCTGATGCTGCCTGAGCTGGCAGGTTGGATTGGATGATCTCAGGATATCCCTTTGAATCTAAATGATTCTGTGGGTTTTTTGTATAACTGAAGCAAAAATTTATTTGGTGGTACATGGAAGCAATCATACAATTTCATCATAAAATACCTACCTGTCTATATACTCTTGATCTGTGAGAGATCCCAAAATGGGTTTCAAGCTGTTAAAGCAACACATTAAGGACCAAGGAGATATTTTTCCAATAGTGATATTAAGTATTGGGCCTTAAGGAAAATAATTTTCTTTGGCACAAGATAATGGAGTTTTTTCCTCCATGCAAAACTGTGATAAAAGGCCAGCTGCTGGCCTAACAGTCCAACCAGCTAGTAATGGTAGCTGGTGAGGAATGCAGAGTCTGCAATGTTCTAAAATCCTTGATCTGGTATGACCAGAGTATGACCATCTGCATTGGTTCTTAACCCATATTGCAGACCTGGCAATCCTATTGTGCAAGAGACCTCAGCAGTCTCACCAAGAGCATCATGTCTCTAAAGGCCATCATGGAAGGTCACTGTTGCATAGAAAGACAAGTTTTCACAATCAGAAGTTTATGAAAGCTCTGAGGTGAACAGTCACCCATCCTAACCTAAACTTATGAAACTGTAATATATTTTAATCTGTTAGGTAAGCTGGCAAAAATGTTTAGGTCAAATACTCAAACAGGCAGGAGTTTTTTATCAACACACAAAGCTCAGGGGTGAATCAAAGCAAATATTTCAGAGATTAAAGTTCCCAGTACAAAACATCTAACTGAGTTTACCTGTGAGGTATGCAAACAGCAAAACCCAGAAAAACACTTCAGAGAACCCGAAACAGTTAAGCACCCAGCTAGTTTTTCTGGAATAATTCCTGGCAAGTAACCACGGTTTGGGCATATGATCATCTCATCTGAAGTACACAGTGTGAAAAAAACATCAGAGAATTAAAATTTAAATCTTGATAAATATGCATACATACACATGTGCACACACTATGCTGATATTTGAGGGGCAATGCTTAGCCAGCTATGTTTCTATTTTCCTTCATGATTCACAAAAGTATGATCCAGGCTAATAATAACACATGGGAAAATATCTTCTCTCCATATTGCTGTGCTTTATGTAAAGCATTTTAAAGATAACTATGCCTAAGCTCCAGGTGCTGGCCAGGTTAAATTGATGTTTGAATGGAGGGAAGCACTCTTCTCTATCATTGCTGAGAAACAAATATCATCCCGGTCTGGCTCAGTATTGGGGTCTGCAGAATAAATGAGTCTATATTTTTATATAAATGAGCAACTTGAGCTATAAAGCAGAACTACATAATTTTACATAGGTGAGCAGTAATTTGGGTATCTGTAAGAGTGTGTTGCCACAGCCAAGAAAATGCCAGCTTTTTAAGAGTTATTGGGGTTTTATATAGAGGACTGGCACCTGAAATGTTGGTGAATAAGAAGAAATCTTTCTCCCAGACACTAGAACTCAGATCAATACTAGGCACTCCAAAGTGTCTCATCTCCTTCTGACATGATGTGGAGAGACAGGCCTCTACTGGGACAGTCAAATTCTGGAAATGAGTAAGATGAATAACCAAGAATCAAGGGTCAAGTGCAGTGCCTAAAACTGAACTGACTTTCAGCTTACACTACTTTACCTTGATATTGATGTCTCAAATTGACTTCCATAGGGTAAGAAAGGCAAAATAGCTGTGGCATGATATGGGAGAAGGAAGACAAGAAGCCAGGACAATGGAGTGATTCTGCCCATATTTTTACTATTAATGAGAACACACTAAAATGATTTTTTCATGTTTGCTATACTGAGTCTTTGATGGCTACCAACTCTGAAGTGTCAGAAAATAAAGGGAATATTCACAGAGCAGAGCTGAGCAGAGGGTTCCTGCAGTGATCTTACGGGCACAGATCCCTGGAGTCCGTCACCTTTCATGGGTACAGGCTTAGGTAATGCAGAAATGTTTCCATGGGCACTAAAACTGCTACTATGTCCACAGCAGCGTTCACAGGAAGCTGACATTTCCAGCAAGCGTAGAAGCAAACCATTCATCGCACCGATTTATTTGGCACATTAACACACAGAAGTACGCCAAGTCTGGCTTCAAAAAAAGGAAGCATGTGTGTGCACTAGGAAAACCCAGACAGGTTTGTTTTTGCATGGTGGTAATGTTAAAAGTCCTGCAGAGCATGTTTGGTTCCCTGGAGGCAATGGATCTGCTGTAAATAAGGAACAGCACTCCAGGTTGCTTCATCTGCATCTCATCTCCTGTGGAAGGGCAACTGTGAATGAATAAGCTCCGCAGGCTCCCATCCAGTGGTCATCACTGACAATGTGCCAGAGAAACTTAGAGTATATCCCTGTTTTCTGCAGGAAATGACATTTTTGACTGTATCAGAGGAAAAGAAATTATCCTTGGTTAGTCCAGTGTCAGGATCCTAAATCCCAAGATTATTGTGCTGAGTAGCATGAGAAAACACCACTTACCCTGAAGATATGGAAAAGGATTTATCCTCAATTAAGAAGCAAGAGAAGGGAATCCAAGAAAAGGGGTGAGCAGGGCAGTGTCATGTACACACTATAACATGTGTGCTGTGTTGTCATTGCTACATTCTGGCATCCACATTTTCCTTATACCCCTCCAGGAATTCAGGAGAAGAGTTTGATATCTGAAGCAAAGGCAAAGGGATAATTAATCTGCAAAGTACTAGCAATATTTTTTTTGAAAGAGTGGATATATTAATATTTTTATGTCAGATGAGGAAAAAGAAAGGAGAAAAATGCACACGATATAAGATATAGAGTAAAGAATGTAACTAATAGCATAGGCCTTCTGACATTTAAAAAATACAGGGGCAAAGTGGGTCTGCTGATTGGAATAACCATTCATTCCAGAGAACTGTGTAATAAGTAAGTAAATGAGGTTCAAATCCCAACCAGAAGTCAAATGCAGAGCAGGAAATCAAGAATTCCTTAATAAAGCTGCAAATAAGCCTACTGCAGCTGTGTATAAGTCTCATTTTAAAAAAAAAAAAAAGGTGGAGGTAAATCTGTGGATCACAATCACTTGTGATGCCAAAACTGAGAGAGCAGGAAGTACACCAGAGAGAAACAAAATGCTCCGTGACATGGGAACAGTGGTCTTCATCCCTCTGCCCACTGCAAAGCACTATCTACCCCCAGATGTCATGGTCAATGAAGGTGGTTCATTGTTTGTAATGGAACTGAAAATCAGTCCTAAGGACAGATACACTCATTCTCTGAGGTTCTTGGACATCAAAGTTGAATCTGAAAACAGGAAGGACTATAAAGAAGTGAAGACAGGTGAGCTCCTGATGATACTTTATGTGAAGTTGCCTGGGGAAAATTCTAATGAAAACATCAACCTATAGCAGGAGTTACTATGCATATTTACAAAGTCTCAGTAAAGACTTGCTTAGAGAGGAAACATAATAGCAGTCTTGAGTTTTAAATCCAACTTTTCCAAACGTTTGGCTGATAACTATTGTGCTGTCATTAATCTATGGATTATTTCACACACGTGACCTTGCTGTCTTCCTAGATCAACTCCCAATCACTGTGCTGTTCAGAATGATCCCTTTTACTTTGCCTACTTTTTATTCACAGACAGACTGATTTTTTAATTCAGTTTTGCTTCAAAGCTTGGTGCAACCCTTATGGGCTACACTTTCTGCAACAGCATGGGAGCATTCAAGGGAGGTGCACCACTGTCTGAGGGAAGAGACATTTGAGTTCAGTTTTTTCTAAACTTGTAATATCAAAACTTTCATAGGGAAGACCCCGAAGAGAAGACCTTATAGATTCACAGCAGGGGTCCCAGAAACTGCTGGATGAGGTATCAGTGTGAAAGCAAGAGCTGAAGTGGTAGGGACCTCATCAGACAGGGAAAGTCTGCATCCTGGATCAGTGAAACATATAATCTTCTTCTGTTCATTACAACAAAACAGAGCAAAAATACATTGCAGAAATCAGAATATTTGCTGCAGCTCTCTCATGGAGGAAACATGGCAATAAGCCTGCTGTGAGATGCTGAATTGCTCAGCCATGGTGAAGTGAGCACAGATCCGGACTGTAATGTTTGATGATCAATTTGGTGCTTGTTTCTTTTATTTGCCTTTGCTTTATTGTACTTTCATGATATTCCTCAGTCAGATCCATATTCTTTACACAGAACCATAGTGCCTGAGGCTTGTAACTGTATGACCTCTCTCAGCATAGTCATAAATCTTGCCTTTAGTTGTCTTTCCTTGGATTTAAGTTGTCTTTTGTTTCACGTTCACTTCACTTTCTCAAACATCTCCTGCAGGTTTGGAGGGAGTTGAGATCTTTGTTGGTTTTTTCCCCTCTCTAGCACTGCAGTAAATTGTGGATTTCTTGATCCTGCTGCTGTTATGAAGAAACTATATAGAAAATTACCAAGAGCCAGCAGTTGTGGCTGGCAGAGGTGAGCTCTTTGTGTTCCTGATGACTCTGACCCTGAAAAGGGACTTTTCCTTCCCTTGCAGTAAAGTCTTATGTTGTGCCAGCACCAGTTAGTAGAAGGCACCTCTAAAACTACTCACCACAGTCCTAGGGCTCAGAGAAGTTTTCCTTGAAGCACCTACAGTCTGAATAGCTTTGTTATCTCTCCATGCGATACCGTGGAGCACTCACTGGCTGGCTAGGCTCCCTTGCCTTGTCCCTGCCTGCAAAGCAGCCTGTGCAGAGGCACCTTAATACTTGTATTAGCAGGCTGGGCGTGGGCTATCCTGAAATTCTGACTCTGCGTGACACACCAGCATTTACCACTCCTCAATTAAAGTGCTTGCTTGTTTTGTTTGTTCATCTAAATCTCACTGTTGGGTATTAAACATCATTTGCAGTAACCACACAAACTGGGTGCACACAGGTTTTAGAGAGTGAAAATTACTGTGAGTGAGGAGCGACAGATTATTTGTGTTCTATTATAATTAATTACTTTGCACAGCTGGAAACCATGTTACAAGTCTTAGGTGTTTGCAAGAATGAATGGCCCTGTAAAATGTAGCTGGCAGCTAAATCCATCCTTGTCATCCATGCTCGTTTTTGGTGCTCTCAGTGTTGGATAGATGTGCCTGCCAAAGGCTCTCATAGACCCATTAGTGTCTGGAGTAGCTATGCTCTTAAATAGACATTTTTATTGTTCTCTGCCCTTTGAGTCACAGTAGTTACAGGCACCTGGGAAATGCTTGATACATGCAAGCAGCTAGGACAAGCCAGATAACTAGGCCTTGCACAAAAACTGCACATCACATTTATTGATAATTACACATCAGAAGCCATCTGTTGAAATACAATTATTTTTCAGATCCATTTCTTAGACTGCTGGTGTAATTCAGGACCCCACATGGCTGTTCATGTAAAGAATCATTAAATCTCCATTTCAGTTTGTGAAGGAATGATGAAAAGAGATGCAAACTTAAATGAAACTTTCTCCCATTATTTTGCCCGTGGTGGAATGCATTCGGTCCTGTGAAGCAGAGTGACTAGAAACCTCTGAAGCTTTGGTTAGCTCACATCATAGGTGTGCCAGTGTCAGGTGGATGGATGTGCAGCACTTGGAAAGGCCACAGTCCCTGGTATATCTGTAGGTGTAAGGCTGGCACGGCCAATGGGTCTGATAGGCAAAAAACGAGTCTGGGAAGCAGGTGGGGTCTGACCATCCTGGTACCCACCACAGGAGAATGCAGCTTCCACAGCTGGCTCAGGACGTGGAAGATGTTATCACTGCTGTAACCAAGGAGGACAGAAAATAAGATTTTTCTTAGGAAATTTTGGTCTTCTCTGCCACAATGCAAGACAAATGTCTCTGACAGCTAAGAGTGTGACTTTTACTGTGAGTCAAGTGCAACAAAAAGAGCTAGTTTCCTCCAGATTTTGATCCAAATTAAATAAGTGTCTTGATATAACCATTCCTAAGAATGCCTGGCTGAATAATAAAGATTATTTTAATTAAAAATAGTATTAGTATTTAAAGAAACAAACCAAAGGTCAGATGTGATAAGATTTGCTGATCCAGTTCACTAAACCTTCTGATCATAAAGGCAAGCATATTGTACCATTGAGTAGTATTGTTTTATAGGAAATTATACACTGAGATATTATTGTCACTGACTTCATTGTGTGAAATTTAAATATATATGTAGGCACATTGACCTCAAGAAGTCTTGACAATACTGGTGTTAAGTGCACCAAGTAATAAAAATTATTTATTTACCAAATATAATTCCATCAAGAAAGGTATTTCTTTTTGTCCTCGTCCCTTAACATCCTTAAGACTTCATTCCTCCATTATTCTTCTGCAGTGTACACTGCAATACCTCTCACTTGTTTATGGGTATCTGTTGATGGGGTAACAACACACAAGGCTTCAATCTACATTTCAGCTTCATTCATTTGTGATGTTGAAACTGTAGATCATGTGGGGAAAAACCAGTTATACCCTGGATACTGGAGATGAGAGACAGAAAAAGATGCCTGATGTGTAGGTCTTGCCACCTTCTCAGCAATAATCCTTTCTAAGAGAGCATTGCTGGTCCATGGAAGAAAACATTACACAAAAGTAGAGATTACATTCAGTTCATCTAATTTTAGGAATCTGCACTGTAGCTGTTACCTGAGTTATCCAGGCTCCCATTATCATTATCTTGAGGTGCCATTCATCTGTTAAAAAAGGGATGTTTACTTTAGAATGAAGTTAATTGCTTCCTAAATATGAGCATACTAATTTTAGAAACACTGGTTTCTACCTATTAATCCCAAGATCTGTTTTTTCTGCTGACTTTAAATGGAGAAATGTAATTATTCCAGCTAATACAGTGCTATTTCAGGGCAATTTCTTCCTCCATTCAGATACAGTAGTGGTGGACATGCATATAAGAGCTGCCCTTTTCTTGGGGAGGAGAAGATACCAAAGAAGATAAGAAATGTTAGCAGCTGCTGGGCTGACAGCTTTAGAAAGTCTGACTGGGAAACTATTTGGGCTGTACAGGATGGTCACACCTGAGCTCTTCCTGAATTTCCTTGGGTAACAGCCAGTTTGGCACTCCATATGTGATGTGTCTGGAGCTCCCAAACCAGCTAAAGAGAATAAATGGAGGCAGAGAACAACCTGAAGAACAATTAGAGCAACAAAGGCTTGTGCAGACAAGACAAGGTTATGGGGAAGGGAATTACAGAAAAAAAAAGCACATCATTTGTTTTTTCCTACCAAAAAGTCAGTTTGGACTGACTTGGCTCCATGGTCCTGCCCCACTCTGCTTCTGGCAAAAAGAATTATGCTTCAGCTCAAACAAAGCAGGAAATAGGAAAGAGAACAGCAGGAATCAAAAAGAAGCCTGTCCTCCTTGATGTTCATTGTGGGGAGAAGAAGAAAAAGGAAATATCAAATAAAGAACACGGGGAATCAGTGGGGTGAAACAAACTTCAAGCCACCACTGGAAATCTGAATTCTGCCAGAAAAGACCTTCAGCAGCAGCTGCTTTATTGCTTGTTTTGTTTCTGAATAGACTGAAAGAGCCTGCCAACGATGTAGCAGAAGATTCACTGTAACGACTTGAAGCTGAGGGAAGTTTGACATTTTCCTATGAATGACAGGTTAAAGGCATGACAGAAGAGAGCTTTTATTTTCCTTGCATGTTTCCCATTGCAATCTGACTTTATTGCCCCAGGCTAATATTTTGCACATAGACACTGATAAATCTGAGCTCCAACTGCAATATAATGTCCTACTCGGGTATGCAGTACTGATGCAATTGCTTAGCTGACTGTTACCTGTGAAACCTAATTAAAATCAATGAAGATTTGTAGCTGGAGGTCCATGTTTTATCAGAGCATAAAAATGAGACAAAACTCTCAATAACACTACTTTGTTTTTCCATTTATCTTTGCAGATACTTTACAGTAGCTGGTGAACAATCCTTACTTCAGACTATTTACGATAGACCTGACCAAAGTTTATCTGTCAGCCCTGTAGGAATATTGCCATAGTTAACATTTTCTTCATCTCTAAGCCTGTCATGAGATTAATCTTTTGCTCTCTAGTGACAAGAAGGAAAGTAATTTTAGGCTAACAGCAATGTTAAATTCTGTAATAAGCTTTCTAATGACGTGGCTCTGAGACCTATCAGCTTGACTTTCATCCAGGACGTTTTAGCTTAAAAAGCAATTGTCTTTTCTCTGGAGAAGCCCTAAACAATGCCTTTAAAGAGATGTAAGGGAGGAAAGGTCAGAATCTGAACTGAGATCTGATGAGCTGTCTCTTCACAGCCAACATTTCTAGCAGACATATCTCAAGCCATGAAAGATGCAGGGTCCAAAACTGTGGTTTGAGATCATGTTTCTGGCTGGTGTTTCTTTATTTCTCTTTCTTTAAAATATCAAACTTTGATCAAATACAGAATTCTTAGGTGATATCACTGATAGCTATCATACTAGCATTTGGTCACCACAGTCAAATCCCTCTTTTACCAGGAAAATGACACAAAACAAAACAAAATTCAGTCTGGGTCTTACCCAGTTCTCCACATACAAGGCTTCTGAGCATCACAGAAGTCTTTTAAAGGAGAAATAAGAGCAATGATGTCTTCTCTGCTTGCCTGCAATGTCTCTGAGGATCTTACAGAGTGAGAGGAGCGTAAGAAAACTTCATTTTCTGTATAGCTTTGCACATAAGTCCCATAATAGAAGCAGATGAGTTTTTTTCTTTCTCATCTGTAGGTGCCCATCCCATCACTGTGAAACAGTAACCAGTTTGCAGAGGCTCTGACTCTATATCCCTACAAAATCAGCTAGAGATTTCCTCACTAAGGAAGAGGATTTAACCTAACTGAACTTATGTAGCTCCATTCCTGTTTCTAACATTCGGTATTGGGTGTCATAAGTGCATGCATCTTGGGCTTAAATCTGGAAGTCTCCCTCTGCCTATTTAGGTATGGTAGAAAATCCACTCAACTACTTTGTAGGATCATCAGACTGTTGAGCTCATGAACATGGCAACAAATTAAAGGCAAAGCAATCTAGTACTGTCTGTGTGCTTCAGCTTTAAAACAGTTCAGTTGTCTCAATTTTTTCTTTAGCAGTTCAATATCTACTAATGGTGTATTTTTGAAGTGGTAATATAAAATTAAAACGCAAGAATCATACACCCTAATGATGACATCAATATTACAATTTCTTAATAATAAACATAAAACTTGTGACCTAGTATTTGCTGATTCTTTTTGTTGAGTCATTTGTGATGGTATATTTTTTATTGCTGCATTACATATGCAAAGTACACAAGATCTTTATTTTATGTCTTTGTGAGGCTGTGCTGTTGGTCAGAGCAGAGGTAAGGTCAAGGCTCTGAGTGACTTTTAAGACCAGAATGATTTGATATGGAAGCAAAGAGTCAAATGAGTTACCCATATCCCAGTCCTGTGTCCGGAGTATTCAGTTGTTGCTAAGTGCCCTGCATAGTGACAGCAAAAGCACCAGATCTGCGGCAGCTGATACACCTGACATTTAGCAATACTTTAAATTTTGAAAGGGGAAGAAAAAAAAAAAAGTTGAAGCTTTTTCACTTTGAGCACAATTTTTGATGTATTTCTAAAACGGTGGCAATGGGATCACTTTGCTGTTAAGGGTGTGCAATCAAACTGACAGATAAAGATTGCTTTTGGCTTTAATTCATTGTTCTGTCAAGGATTTAGCCATGTCAAACAATTAAAAATTATGTGAGTTGAAAATAATTGCACTTGCTATTTTTTCTTACCAATTGCCATGGTGCCAAATCCTTGAGAGAATAGTGATTTCTGGGCAATACCAGTTGTTCGGATACTTTTTCCCTTTCCAGCTGTGTATTTTATCTTCCCCTGGTGGTTTTTTGAGTTTTAATGCCACCCCTTTATTTATCAGAATTCTATGCCTCTTTTCTGATATGTAGAGAAATCCTAACCTTGCCTCATGTTGCTGTGTTTTATGAATTATTCAGAAAGTTTAGCTTTTGAAGTGGTCAGTAATTACATAACTTAACACCCAGATAAAAAAGAAGAACATGAAGAGACACCACATAACAGATTTTCTATTCTTCAAGTAGGGCCTTAGTGGATAAATTTTAGAGACAATTTGTAATTAAATTAGTATATTTAATGTACAGATTGGTACTTTACATTTTTAGAGTTCAAGGTTTCCCCTCTGCTGCCTTAAGACCATTCTTTTGCCTTATCCATCTGTCTGTCTTTGAACCATTCCTCTTCCTGAGCTTAGTAAATCCTTAAAATGCTAGATTATTAGAACTAAGGATGTAAGGAATGCCAATCATACATGTATACATCAATACCAGATCTGTATATGACACTGACAGAGAGAGGTACTGTTTGAGGAGAAGACAAAAGCCTGGCCTCTCTCCATGGTTTCCTTCAGGACTTATAATTATTCTGCTGGCATGTTAGGGGCTCATCTCCTCCTCCTTCATTTAGTATTTGTTTTGGATCTGTTATCCTTGAATTTGCATTTTTTAATATTCTGGTATAGTTTACCTCCAAAGCCTCCTGTGGCAGTAAGTCCCAGAAGTTGTACTTCTTTTTTTAACCTGTTTTAAGTAAATCTCCTGCTAGTTTCAGCAGGCTCTCTCTAGTTCTAGTGTTGTAGGATTTGGGAGGTAGCAGTTCTAGACTTACTTTTTCCTCTGCCTGTGTGATTTTTTTAGAGTTAGGCACTATGCAAGCTTTGCTTAGATTATTTTTCCCAGTATACATTCCCTCATGTTTATCTACACTAAAGATCATCTGTCACCTTTTTGGCCACTCAGTTTTGTGAAGGCCTGATGTAATTCCTGGTTGTCGATGCAACTTCTGGCTACCTTCTTCTGGTAAGTTTTAGAACCATCCTCACATTTTGAGACTTCACCACATGTTCCTCTTTTAGGATTATTGATGAGATATCGAATAAAACTGGTCTTAACACTGAAATCCACAGTAGGACTCACTGATGAGTCTCATCTAGCCTGAAAACCACTAAGCCCTATTATGCTATTTTTTTTTTCCTTAACTTTGCAAGCTTAATAACCTTTAATGCAGAATCTTGTCAAAGGTCTTTGAAAACTCACATTTCCTGTATTCACTGGGTCTCCTTCATGCATACACTTGCTGAAACAATAGTACACCAGCAGCAGGTGCTCTGGTGAGGGAGGATTTCCCATTACAGCAGTGTTGCTGACCCCATCCCAACAGGCTGTGCACCCCATGGTCTTCCTCTTTCCTTCCAACTCTTACATCTTACTGGGGATAGAAGTTCTACTTGTAAGTAAGAGTCCCACTGGAAATTTTGACATATCTTTTTCATCTAATACATCATGTACATTTACCTAAAATAAGTGTAGCTCTTCTGACTGATCTGCTATTGAGAAAACATTGAGTACAGGAACATCTCCAGCATCTTTCACAGTTAAGACCAACATAAAGAATTGTCACTTCTCAGTGCCCCATTGACACCACGGTCATCAAGCAAACCCACTGATTTCCTAGCTTGTTCCCCTTTTTTCTTCTTTTTAAATAAAATTTTGCTCTTAGATGAAGCAACATTTCCAAGGTGTTCTTCAAATTCATTTTTTAGCTCTTTTGATTTCCTACTTACTTTTGACCTGCCATGACTTTTCTCTTTATTTGGTTAGATTTACCATTCTTAAATATCAGCCTTTTCCATGGGAGACCCTCTTTGTATTTCATAAAATCATAGAATCATAAAATGGTTTCGTTTGGAAGGGACCTTTAAAGGTCATCTAATACAATCCCCCTGCAGTGAGCAGGGACATCTTTAACTAAAGCACGTTGCTTGGAGCCCCATCCAACCTGATCTGGAATGTTTCCAGAGATGGAAACCTGTCTGGACAATATGTTCCTGTGTTTCACCACCCTCATTGTAAAACATTTCTCCCTTATATCTAGTCTAAATCCACCCTCTTTTAGTTTAAAACACAGTCCTATCGCAACAGGTCCTGCTAAAAAGACTGTCACCATTTCTGTTATAGGCACCCTTTAAGTACTGAAAGACTGCAACATGGCCTCCACAGAGACTTCTCTTCTCCAGGCTGAACAACCCAAACTCTCTCAGCCTGTCTTTATAGGAGATGCGTTCCAGCCCTTTCATCATCTTTGTAGGCCTCCTCTAGACCTTCTCCAACAGGTCCATGTCTCTCTTGTGCTGGGGCCTCTAGAGCTGGATGCAGTACTCCAGATGATCTCTCATGAGAGCAGAGTAAAAGGAGAGAATCACCTCCCTCGACCTGCTGGCAACACTTCTTTTGATGCAGTCCAGGATGTGGTTGTCCTTCTGGGGTGTGAGTGCACATTGTTGGTTCATACTGAGTTTTTCACCCACCAGTACACCCAAGCCCTTCTCCACAGGGCTGCTCTCAATCACATCATGTCCCAGACTGTATTCATACCAAAGACTGCCCCAACCCAGGTGCAGGACCTTGCATTTGGCCTTGCTGAACCTCATGAGGTTCACACAAGCCCACTTCTCAGGCTTGTCCAGGTTCCTCTGGATGGCATCCTGCAGAGTGTTGACCGCACCACACAGGTTGGTGTTGTCCAC
>VZZY01004242.1:0-18810 GCA_013400335.1 Eurystomus gularis
CCTTACCAACTCCTAGTCTCAGACTCCAGAGAATCACCATTATCCAGAGCAGAGACCCAGACAACTACCACCATCCAGTCCCAAGTTATTGTCATTGCCCTAACATTCAGGCCAGAGTCTGGAGAACCTTCTGGGCAATTCTTTACACAAGCACTTTCAGCCATCCTATTTCCATAACTATCTTCTTCACACAAGCACATTCAATTCACAGTCTTTTATTAGACAGAAATTGGGATTCTTCACATCCATCTTCTACACACAAACACTTTCTAACCTTTTCTGCTTGTTTCTTTCTGCTCATTTTTGTCTCTTTCTGCTCACTTTCATTTTCTTGCAACCTCTGCAACAGCACACAGGATCTTCTTGAGAGGGTTCCCTGTTTCATTTAATCCAGTTTCATAGGCTCTTCCTTCAGACTGAGCTGCCAACCACGCCAATTTTGTTGTGCTGGTTCAGCCATCATCATTTGATGCTGCCATCAGTTGCCTGATCACACAGGCCAATGCCGAACGCAGCAACATCCCCTCAGAAGTCTTCTTTCAGACAGTCCTGCCATAAGTTTTCTGTGGGCCCAGCTCCTCTGCTGCCCACTGAGGTACTAACATCACCTGCTGGACAGAACAGACAGAGAAGGCTCCCTCAGTGGCCCTTCACATGGAAGGACACCACTGAGAGAGCTCAGCAAAATGCAACCAGCCCCAACAGAAGCCACACCCAAAAAGAAGCTCTTCTGACCTATTGGCTTCTGGTTGATATAATCCTGGCCTTGCCCACCACCCCAACCACAACCACCTGGTTGAGGGCAGAGACACAAAGACACAGGTGGGCCAGGTTCTGCCTCTGGACCATGAAGCCAATGGGAAAAACAAAACATTCTGCTAGGTTGTGACTCATCCACAGGTCAACTCCAGCTCGGGGCCCACAACTCAGGCCCCAGCACTCCACCCAAGCAGAGGTTTAACAATTAAAGGTAGTGCTAATAGGCTTATGCTAGTGTCAAGGACATAATTTGCAGGCTGAAGGCAGTGGCAATGCCTTGCAATGTAGGAAGGACAATATGAGAGCCCTTCTCTTAGGCACCCCAGCTTATCTCCCAGAATGTGCAACAACATGTGCACTTCAGCTCTAACTGGAGCATCAGTCAAGATGCCCAAGAGGCATTCTTATCCCGCAGGTACTCTGGGAGGCACTGGCAGAAGGTGGGTGGGATGCAGGCCCTGCCAGGTCTACGGCAGTCTTGGAGACTGCTTCTGGAAGTAGATAAGGTACTTGATGTCAAGCGACAGCAGACCCAAGCCTACATGGAATGCAATCAGACTCTTTCCATAAATGTTCTTTCCACAGAAGAATTAAATGTTCTGCTACCCCTCTACCAATGGGGAACATATGAAAAATGAGCAAACTGAAACTGGCTCTCTAATACTATCTGTAGAGTTCCTGCTGGCTATGGCCTTCCATAATAAGGTTTTATATCAATGCTCTCAGAAAGTCAGGCCTCCACCTCCACAGAACCTAATACAAAAACATTCTGGCATTAGGAAACATCTCAAGGAGATATTATTAGAAAAGGAATGGGAATATCTGGGAGCTATAGTACAATTGTAGTTGCTGAAGATCCAAAACAGATCCAAATCCTTATTAAATGCAGATGTTTTGTTTCAATTCATCTCCAAAACCTGGCATATAAAAATGTGCTTATGATGTACAAGGCACTGTATGCTCCAAAACATCTCCTTCTTTTTTTCAAGATTATATAGGCATCTTTTTTTATGTCTCTCTATTTAGATTTTCTTTCTCAGTACACAAAAGATGTGCTCAGACAGTATCTGTTTGAGCTGAAAACTACCTAAACCTTTCCAAAAAAGGCTTCTAAATTTTGCTAGAGAAAAGTCACTTGACCTATTTTAAGCCTTCATTTCAGGACTGGTATTCCTCCTCTGCAAATCTGGATTTTCGGTACCACAGATTTACTGTGGAGCAAAGAGGTTAGTTTACCAGCAATACCTGACTGTTGTGAAAACAGATGAACCAGAATATTTTCAGGAAGAGAAAGTAGAATGTATTTTCTCATGTCTGCACTTCATTTAGGGCATTCTTATCCTTCTCCTATGAACAACAAACACTGCAAAGATGATGTGTTTGTATGCTTAACATCTTATGCATGATGTGGTCTTGAATCAACATGTTGGAAGCAGTAATGGGTCTACTGCAGCCCTCAGACTTCCATCTACTTTCATTTCCTGGAGCACAGGAGCTTCCTTTAGGAGCAGAGATCACCCTCTGACATTCAGGAAAACTCATCATATGATCAGGGAAAATCGTTACTTAAAGTGTTTCTAAGAAGTGATGGACACACATCTTTGTCCAATATTTATCATGGTATCTGCTTTAAAAAGCAGTTCTGGCAACACTCAGCCACAGGGGCTGCAGAGCACAGTTTCTCCACAGGCTCAGCAAACCAAGTCCCAGGCAAGCTGCAGCAGATACTGCCAGTTCCCTACTGCTGCAGTGCATCAACAAAAATATCATTACACATATGCAGCAGAAATGGACAAGTGCCCATCCCTTCTGCTACTTCTTTAGGTACCTGTGCCCCTGGGTCCTCCCTGCATGGAGCTGCTGGAGCAGCATCAGTGGAGTTCTGACAGAATGCAATGCCTGCTTAGCAGCCACCCCTTCATGACAAGAGCCCAGGCTTCCCACCCCATGAGCACTGCTCAGGTGGCAGGCCTCGTCACCTTAAATGTGAAGATTAACAGCTATGCTTGGTGCTGCTGATGGCGTCCTGAAGTCAGGGAGAGCAGAAGTCAGCAGTGGCTGCCTGTGGGCAGGGGAGGTGGTATGTTTTCCACCAGTGCTTATGTAGCAGGTCTTTAAGTTAAAAATAACATGTGGCACCTGATTCCTTTCTAGAGTTTGCTGTGCTCAGGCCGTCTCCCAAGCCAGGGTTCAAAACTGGGTATTTCAGCAGCCATAATGTGGATTTGCAATGTTAATTAGCAAACTGGGGGAGCCTACTGGCAGCAGATTCTCTGCAACTACAGGCCGTTTTACGCAGGAATATACACGGGTTGTAAATTGGCTTGCTGCTCTCAGGAGAACACTGGAGTCCAGCATCTTAAGTATTTAATTTCTCTGAATGGTATTACAGCCTGGGACAGGCTTGTGGCTAGCCACATTGGTGTGGGAGACTCTGAAAAACTATGAGACACCACATTTAAATGGAAACGGTCCTTCCCTCATTTTTAAAATAAGTACCTCTACTGAAGCTTTTTAGGCATCCAACAGGCACTTGTAGTTCAGGCAACTACACATCCAAAACCACAAAGACACCTACATTCACTGAATGCTCACTTTGAGTCTTCAGAATAAACTTGAAGTAAATAATATTTACCAGTCACACAGTAATAGCAAAATGCATCATTAACCATTTTCCATAGCCATTGACACATACATTACATACACACACATACATCTCTACATGTATACACACTCATGCATGCAAATTCCCTTTTCTGTTGCCCTCTGAATACATACAGTGATACAGAAGTACAACATCACTTCAATCTTGGGATGAATTTCACAAGCTAGACTTGCTCAGAGAGTCAGTTACTCTGTCTTAACTGCAAAAACAAATAGGAGCAGGAATGGGCAGAGGGAGAGGAAATAAAGAAGTAACTTTTTTTTTTTTATATCTAGTATTTGGACCAGAAAAGCAGGGCAAACACAGAGCTGTACCTCCACTTGGCAAGCTCTGCTTTGGCACTGGACGTGCAGAAGCCTAAAGCACACTTCATTTTACACACATAACTTTTTCTTTTTCTTTTTCTTTTTTTTTCACATTCCTTTCAAGAATGCTGTAAGGACATGAACTGACTTTTGAATCACTTGTTCTATGCTTTCCTAATTGAGGGAAAAAGCTTGTGGAAAAGGCTGCTGACAACTGTTGCATTGTTGAGGCAAACCTATCTAAGCCAAGATAGATTTGTTCACTTCTTCTCCCCCTCCTTCTTCTCCCAATATTTTCCTCTCTCAGACTTTTAATAAGGCAGTAAGGCAAAAAAGCAATGATGCAGAGTCTCAGTGTGACCATATGCACATCACCCTCAATTGCTGGATCCTGTAGTGCAGTGGTTAATTTTGTGTCATTTTTTCGGTCACACTTGTTAGCCTGAAGTGCAGTAATGCATGTTTCTGTTCACAAGAGAACCTCTTCTGAATAACAAGACTATGAATAAGTAACAATAAAAGTATATTCCATGTGGCAGGCACTGTGCTAATTAGGCAGACTTGGAAATCTCTGTCAAGCACTATAAAATGTTACAGTTCTTATATAAACGTTTAATAATGAAAATGATAAGAAACTGAATGGGGATGGCTTGGGGAAAACAGTCATTTAAGTAGTTTTTTGAGCATGAGGGAGGAAACAGCCTATGGTTTCTGCAAAAGAGGCTTTTAAGCAAATGTTTTATCTGGTTGACACGTTTGACTAAGGCTTACCCCAGTCTGCAGTCTAGCACACTCTAACAGGTACTACAGCAGAAATACAGTGAGCTTGGTCTCTTTTGGTGCTAGCCCTCAGCATCCAGTGGTCTCCCATCGCAGCAGAGGGACCAGCAGCCACTGTGGTGCAGCTGGGTAGCTTGTGCTTCTTTACATTCTTCCCTGGACACCTGAAGCAAGGTGTTCATTTCTTCTCCCTGATGCTGTGAGCTAGCTGCCAGCTTTAGGATACCTCTGTGGGGTTCAAGCACAGGACAACTTGCACACTGGAAGAGTCAGAGCTATGGCTAAGAGCTAAGAAAAATTCAGTCATTCCTGAGCCTCCTGCACAGTAACACAGAGTCTTCCTTCACATGCAGACCCAGCCTTCACTACAGCAGAGAGGCAGCGGGCTGCCAAAAGCGCCCTTTTGATGGACCTGGACACATCCCTCCTCCACAGGCATTGCTCTGAAACAAGAGCAGCAACTGGGAGAATTAAGAGCAGGACACTACAGTGGCAAAGCCAGCACGAGCTGACACCTGACTGCCTGTTTTGATGAATGAAAATATGATGAATGAAAATATTTTGATGAATGAAATGAAAATATTTCATTCCAGACAAGCCAATTACAGTGCTTATAAGTGAGACTATATCAATGATAAGGTGATAAGAAACCTATTGCTCCCCAAATCCAAAGACACTTTTCAGGAACATACAATTACTTCATCTTTTTCAAGCGGTACATCTGCGATGACCTCAGTGGCAGAGCTCAACCTACTGCGGTTCTGCTGAGCACCAGGTAGAAGTAATCTTGCCCCAGGCAGGGCTTTTTCACTAGTGAACAATTTTTATACTATAATATTTAACATTTTAAACATTTTAAACTTCTTTACAAAAACTTCAAAGTAAAAAAAATAGTTTTGCATGAAAACAAAAGCAGTTACGTTGCTTTTATGTATAATTACCTTATTATCACACATAGTATATTCATAGCTTCCTGGGCTGGGGGAAAGTATAAGATCTGAAGATAAACGAAAGATAGCAGGCTTTTATCTGATACCATTTCCCCTTCTAAATACCAAAACAATGCTATTAACCTTAGAGTGGCAGAAAGCAAATCATGTTCTAGCACCCCTGTTGTGGAAAGCCTTGCATACCAAAAGGCTCCCTGGCTATCCATCAGGTTGTGCTGATATTCCTGGTATAGTGATGAAGAGCTGCCCCTGCTCAAGGACCACCTGACAGTGAGTTTTACCCTGTGATCATTCAACACATACAAACCACAACCAAATCCCTTCCTCACAGGCAACTTTAGAGAGGCTTTCCTGTGAAACATGGGATAGGCTTCCTAACTGCAGGCACAGTGGGACTGTAGAGGGACCTGCCTGGGGGGTAAGCAGACTCTTGCCCCCCCTGCTTGGTACAAGAGAGGGGCATTAAATACTGGAGCACAGCTTTGCGTATCCCATGTACATTCTTATAGTTTGCTTTTTTAAACACTGACAGCAAACGCAAATTAGACACAAAATGCAGCTGGATCTGTCCTTGGGAAAGCTGATACCAGAGAGCCTGCCCCATCACCTCATAGCCAGGGGCAGACTGCAGCATGGGGAACAAGCAGCTCAGGGGCTGCAGTCTTAAAAACCAATAAGGAAATAATGAGTTATAGCAGCAAAGGCCACACTGCATATCCCACACCTTGCTCATCACCAAGACCTCTGATAAGGAAGAAAGGGTGTTCCATCCTTTTACTGTGGCTCGGAAACCCTACTCTCTTAAGAGATGTGAGAAAAGTTAGGTTGGAGAATTAGGCACCCCTCCTGCTCTCCCTCCCTGCGCTTTTTCAGAGTTGAATCCTGCCCAGGTTTTACTGAACCCTGGTCTACGGCTTATGAACCACAGCCCATTCAGGAGGTGGCATTGTAGCTTGCTTACCTGTTCACATCTTGTTCTTCTGCCATAAATTGAAATAAATGTATAAATAGAAATATTTGAAGGATAAACTCAGGAGACTTCCCTTGGGTTGGAAACTAACATTCAGCTCTCCTAGAGTGCATGTATTTGGGGCTATTAGGACCAGCTGAATCTCAGGACTAATGATGTATTATGTCTGTGTTTTTCTGCAAAGCAGGCTGTACTTAGAAAATGGAAATCTGAATCTTGACCATTTCGCTGAAGCAGCTAGATGAGCTGTCTGGCACAGAACTGACAGGAAACAGGGTATTAGCTGGGGGAAAACATATGGACCCCTTCATAAGGACTCCAGGTTTTTTCCCTTTGATCCTCAGCTGAGATATAAACCCCCTGTTTGTAGATTTTATTTTGGCTCAGCATCTCTGACCTGCTACAAAGCCCAATGGTCATGAATGTTGATATTTTTCCTTGTTATCTAAGATGCACCACTGTGTCCATGTCTCTAACTCAGTAGCTGATTCCATCTACTTTTCACCTTTTGTTCAAGCCTGTAATATGAATAATTTTGGGAAAATTTTGTTTTTGTTACTTCAATGTGAAGTCTTCAAATAAATACAAAGTGAGCAAATATTACCACATAGCTAGAATATTTTTCCTTCATTATGTAGTTGCTTCCTTTGCTCATTATAATGTAACTTCCATTAATTTCATTTATTTTTTTCCCCTCTATTTTACTTGCTTTATTTCACAGTACCTTGAAAAAAATATTAGCAAAATTATTTTCATTCTTCACTTCCTACCTCAAGCACAAAATTGCTGCATGCGGATTTCTCAGCAGTTCAGAAGACTGTTTCACTCCTGGTCTACCAACAAAATGGTTCACATTTTCCTTTTTATTTTTATCAGTGACAACCGTTTATTCCTTGTACTGCCTCCGATCCCACTGTACAGAGACCAGAAAAAGCTTACTTGTCCTGGCAATAAAAGATGCTTTTTGATGTCCTACAGCATAATAATACTCCGGTGGGTTTAGTACATCTTTTTAAAGCCAGACTTAAATTTTAACTAATAACTCACCTGTCAACCTCTTCAAAACATCCTAAGGATAAAGAGAAGAGTTTAGGCTTAGAACAGAACAGGCTTCAGGAGTCTGGATCTGTAAATCTGAAGGAAGAAAAGAGAAGGAAAGAAAAGTATCCATTCCTAGTATTGTGTGGCAAAGATATTCCATGGGGACTTCTTTGCAACAGACAGCAGCTAGCTGTATGGATGGAAACAAAATCAGTCTTAACTTTAACACTACTCTAGTGGATGACAGCCACAGCGGTTCTGGGCAAAACAGACTGTACAGCACAATCAACACAGCCCACTGTGGGGAGAGACAGACCTGAATGAAAGCTTCAAAGACCCCATTTTCTTTCTGCTTCCCTTGTGGGTGGGAGATCTTCAGTGAAAACCCAGAGCTGCACCTGGGTTCCAGATGAGGTTCAGCTGGATGGAGACAAATTCTTTTTAATCTTATTTTAGTGTGGAAAGGGCAGGTAGAATGTAATGAGATCGGTTTGTCTCAGTATTTTTTTTCAAATTTTAGCGGATCACATGAGTACAAACATATGAAGCTTCAGCAATATCAAAACTGAACATCTTAATCCTGGCTGCATATTGCAGCAGATAATTGCAGATAATGTCAACATTATCTCCCAGTCTAAACTCTGTGTCCAAGACACCACCCTTGAAAGCTTCACTTTTTTTTTCCTGAAGGTTACAGTAATCCATTTAACTAGGGGGGCTGGCAGGGAAATGGGGAAAAAAATTCTAATCCTTTGAGGTTTGCCAATGAAAATCTGGAGTAACTCCATTTAAATCAAAAGCAGAGTATCAGGACAAGCAGCAAAAAAAGAATTATCAAATGGAAGCTAAATTCAAGTGCCCCTAATTCAATGCCATCTCTAGTTTTTCTTTTAAGACAAACTCTGTCTATTAAAATTCCATTAATTCCTAAATTACTTAGATGCAGGAATAGGAAGAAACCTTAAGCTTTCCTAATGTGGCACTAGTGATGCACACAGAAATAGTGATTCTGATCTCTTTTGGCATACGTGAGCTAGTCTAAAATGTCCTTCTGCTTGAACTCTCCCTGCTGAAACGTTTGGTTAGGACACCACAAATCAGAAAGCCCTTGTTTTGCAAGTACCTACTTCCTCCAACTAGAATCCCCAATATTATTTTAAGGAGGTTCCTCACTGAATATGGAGGACAGCTTTGTTTCCAATGTGGTAGTGATCTCTGTAACTTCGTTCACGTAACTCCTCCTTCCTTTGAGACATGCAAAAATTTGTTGGTGAGATCAGAAGCAATGTGATGAATAGTGGCTAAAACAGATCATGGACTTACTTCAAGAAATAAAACATCCATCTTATGAGATACAGAACAGCTTGAGTTGCTGCTGCATTTTCAATTACAAACAGGGAAATTTAATCGGTATGCTTCCAAAACATTTTTTTTTAATATGAAACAACACAAATAAAAAGGTGTACAGTGAAGTCAGCTTACTTAGGACAGGAAGCCTTTCAGTGTGGGAGTCTGGGCTGTGAGGCAATAGGGCACACAAACTAGCTATCCATCAGCCATCCTTGATTTACAAGAACCAAATGTTGAAGAACAATATGCATTATTTTTCTGCTTTAAGGTGCAACTCTCAAAGCAAATATGCACAAGAGAGGAGGTGAGGCTAGAAGTGAATGAAGGCTACTGTTTTGTGGGGAAGAGAAAATAAAAAGCAAAAAGAGGAAAGACAAGATAAAACTCAGGCTAAATTTTTAATAAGGAGCATTTAGAAGCACCTAGCTTCTTCTGCAAAGCCAGTGAATCTTTAATGCAAAAATTGCTTTGAAAGGCAATTATCCCAAAAAGAAATTACTCTGCTCTGCAGTGGGACAAAATTTAATAATTAAAGTGAACAGTGAGAGATTTTACTGCTATTTTAAGTACTTTCTTAGTGCAGCCCCAACTATGAAGATTCAATCATTGCCTCCCTTATGTAAGACCAGCAAGCAGTTCAGGATAAAACCCCCTGCAAACCAGGCTGTTCTAGAACTGTGACTGCCTTTAGCAATCATGGGCAAAAGCAGATTCTCCAGGAAGACCAGGGGTATTGTTCTGGGGAGCATAATGCAAAGAAGGAACTTTAAAAAATAAAATACCCCAAGTGATCCACAGGATGAAGTCATTAGCATAATTTATAGTCCAGTTGCCCTGGATCTCTTGCCCAGGGTTTCCTGATCTCTTCTCAGGGCTTGACTTTTCATCTTTCAAGAGGTAGAGGGCCAGGCTACTAGCACATTTACCTGAGGTGATGATAACATGATGGTACCTACAAAGTAACATGGATTGTTTCATTCACAATCTCTAAAAAGCAGCGATGGAGCAACCAAGAATCCAACGCGGTGACAACCTGCATAGTAGTTTCTCATATTTCTTTTATATCATTCTCCTGAAGGGGTTAATAGACTATGAACATGTTCCTTTATAGCCTCTTCTTTTCCTTTATTAAATTGCCTGAGGTAGGATGCCATGGTAACATGCTAGAAAAGGAACTGACATTCATGCATGATGGAAGGATCCACTGCAAGTCTTCCTCACTCAGGAGCAGCATTACACAAACAGGAGGTGCAAAACAAACCACTACCAAACAAATCAATATCACAGAGCTCTCTTGAGGCATCCACATTTCTATTTGTTCCCTCTGAGTTGCTGAACCGCTGCTCTAGCTCCCCAAGTTCTGCCCTGTCTGTGGGAAGGAAATCTGAAAACAAATTGTACTGAATGTATCTCATATGGGACATTTTCAATGTAGCATGTGCTGAAAAAAGAAAAACAAGGGGCGCAGAGGCAACCCTGCATATTAACTACTACACAGTGCCTCTAGGGCAGCAGCAGTTTCCAGAGAACACTGGTAGTGTCTGGCCCCTCAAGATACGGGTGAAGGAGTTTGAATCTATATATCTGCCCATGTAGACAAGGCCGATAACTCATTTTTCCCTCTCTTAGTTGTGCAGCATACATTACCCTTCAAAATTACAGTAGAAATAACTTCAAATATATGAATCATAGAATCACAGGGGTTGGAAGGGACCTCTAGAGATCATCCAGTCCAACCCCCCTGCCAGAGCAGGATCACCTAGAGCAGGTTGCACAGGAACATGTCCAGACGGGTTTTGAAAGTCTCCAGAGAAGAAGCCTCCACAACCTCTCTGAGCAGCCTGTTCCAGTGCTCTGCCACCCTCAAAGTAAAGAAGTTCCTCCTCATGTTTAAGTGGAACTTCCTATATTGAAGCTTGTGCCCATTACCTCTTGTCCTGTTACTGGGCACCACCGAAAAAAGACTGGCCCCATCTCCCTGACAGCCATCCTTTAAGTATTTGTACGTGTTCATAAGATCCCCTCTCAGTCTTCTCTTGTCCAGACTAAAAAGTCCCAAGTACCTCAGCCTCTCCTCATAGGGCAGATGTTCCATTCCTCTAATGATTTTGTAGACCTTCTCTGGACTCTCTCCAGTAGCTCCCTGTCCCTCTTTAACTGGGGAGCCCAGAACTGCTCACAATATTCTAGATGTGGCCTCACTAGGGCAGAGTAGAGGGGGAGGAGAACCTCCCTCGATCTGCTTGCCGTTGGCCTTCTTGGCCACAAGGGCACATTGCTGGCTCATGGTCAGCCTGTTGTCCACCAGGACTCCCAGGTCTTTTTCCTCAGAGCTACTCTCCAGCAGCCCCTAACCTGTACCGCTGCTGGGGGTTATTCCTCCCTAGGTGCATGACCCTACACTCGCCCTCGTTAAACTTCATAAGGTTCCTCTCTGCCCAACTCTCCAGCCTGTCCAGATCTCACTGGATGGCAGCACAGCCTTCTGGCATGTCAGCCACTCCTCCCAGTTTTGTGTCATCAGCAAACTTGCTGATGGTACACTCTATCCCTTCGTCCAAGTCATTGATGAATATATTGAACAAGTCTGGACCCAGCACTGACCCCTGAGGAACACCACTGGTCACAGGCCTCCAACTAGACTCTGTGCGATCACAACCCTCTGAGCTCTGTCCTTCAGCCAATTTTCAATCCACTCCACCGTCCATTCATCAAACTCACACATCCTAAGCTTATCTATGAGGATGCTGTGGGAGATGGTGTCAAAAGCCTTGCTGAAGTCAAGGTAGATGATGTCCACTGCTCTCTCTTCAAGCTTCAAGCCTTTTTTTAAATTAAAAAATGGAGCAATGTGATCTTGCAAAAACATACATGGTTGGCTAAACTGAAATCTACTGCTCGCATGTCTCAGCTTTTTTCCTTTCCCTTCTCCTTCTCTTTCCCCTCTGTATCCTTTCCTTGTCCTTTCCCTTTACTAACATGCCCTACACAAATATCCATTCACAACTATGCTCAAAAGCAGGGAGGCTTTTGACTTATTCAGGAAAGAGGATATGAGGGTTTTGTTGCTGTGATTTGAGAGGATGTTTTTATAGCGATCTATTCTAAGAGTATTTTCATAGCTGCTCAGGAAAGTGTTGCTCTCTGAGTATCACCATGGCTGTCCATTAAAAAATTGGTGTCCATGCTCAAGACAGACTTAACTGGCTGTAGCAAATGCTCTACAACTTTTTCTCAGAACTTCATAAAGACTGTTTGGAGCTCCCAGGCTTCACCAGAATTTTGCCCTCTCTAAACCTATGCTTACTTGAAATACGACTCAGTGCTTTCAGAAACCAAGGTAACTTCCTATTCTATAATCTTCTCAACAGAGTTCAGGTTGAGTGGAAAAAGCTGAGGAGGTGGAAAATATGTTTATTTTTAGCTGCATGTGACTGAGATGGTACTGCAGGAGACATCAGAAAGACACAGCAAGCAGAGAAGCATATTAGTCTTCAATGTGATGATTAAATCCAGGCAAGCAGACTTTTTCCCACAAAAGGAGGTGTGGAAGAAAGGGAGGATCAAGAAAAAGAACAAGAAGGGGATGGATCTGAGCAATTTAAACAGTGGGAGGAAACATTAAAACTGCCACTGAAGGACAGGGGGAAGTAAAAGGAGAAGCAGACTGTTTTGCCAATTACCTGGCTTAGCATAAAGAACACCACCATCAGCAGAAGGCAGATGCATAAACAGATGTAGATTTTATTATCTATCTCCATGAAGCACAGGAATGGTGTAACATAGCCGGCAACAGAAGAAATAAACCCACTCACCGTGGGTGATAAAACAAAAGGGAAAACAAACCGAACCACAAACTCAATAACAGAAGGAAAAAGGAAACAAGCAGCAAACTCAACAACAGAGGGAGAAACCAACCATACCCCAAATACCACCAGAGCCATGCACAGACCACCCTGGCAAATGCCAGAGAGGTGCATTAGCAGGACATGATACATTCCACAGAAATACATTATTAAACCGTGACAGATACCCAATGGATAGATAATCAAATCCATTACCCTTGTCCTTTTTTTGGTGCTCTTGTCAAATCCATTACCCTTGTCTTCTTTGGTATTCCTATCAAATCCGTTACTCTTGTCCTGTCTGATGTTCTCATCCTGCCCCACTGTTGCTGGGGAGTCCTGGTTACAGCGAGTAGTCGGGAGCCTTTCCATTAATGGGAGAAACCCTGCATGGTGTGTCCACCCACAGGTCAGGTTCCAAAGTTCGCTGCAAGCCGGACCAGCTTTTATACTGTTGGATAAACAACCCAGGTTGCATAGGCAATCCTCAAAAATAACTTCAAAAGTGAGGCACCTGCTATTTTTCCTCCTTACTGGGTTCCATCCAAGGCCAGCCAAGTCTGGGAAGAAACTCAAAGAGGAGGAGGCAACTCTATCTGTTTTGGTTTTAAATAATGTGTTTCTCAGGATAGCTGTGTCTGTTCTCACAGCTAATCTGCTAATTTCCCAGCAGAGAAAAATCCTCTGCTGGTTTCAGTCATACTGTCTGGTCATGAGATTTGTCCATATGTCAACTTTAATTCAGGGACTATTGCTCAGGCCCTAGCACTTCACAGACCTCTACAGCTTCAAAGAGACCATAGACAAAGAGGACAGAACCTAAACAGAGAGGCATTGGCCCTAAACATTTAAAGGGGTACACATGTGAGCAGCACATCCAGTAGCATCACCCACAGAGGTGGAGGCTTGCCAGACTGGGAGCTCCATCTGGAAGAGACTGTTTGGGACCATGAGTTGCTGGTTTCTGCTCACTGAAGAAGAGGATGGACCTAGGTTAGGGTGGCTCCAGAGAAGGGTCTGAGGTGATGTAGTGGCTGTCTGCGCAAGAGTAAAATGGGAGGGTGCTAAGACACACTCGTTGCAGTTGCAACACCAGACGCATTTTGTTTCCCTGACAGCTGCTTCTCAAATGGAAAGCACATGGTCTTCTATTAAAATATTAGAAACAAATGCAGAAGAGACTGTTAAAATATAGGCAACTAAAAGCAAACACTGAAGAAAAGCTTTAGGTGGAAGAAGAAAAAATACTGAAGAGCATAAAGTTCAAGACTTTTAACAAAAGACAGAAGTTTTTGCACAGTAATCACATAGTTTCATAGTACTTTCATACACGCAACTCTTCTAGTTAAATTGCATTTGGCTTTCCCTTGTTCTGTGCTTTGAATTTATTCCAAACTTACAAAATATTTTCATCTTATTTATTGAAGAAACCCACAACACTAAACAAGGGGGTAACTAAGCAGATCACTAATTAAAACAGAAGGTGTGTACTCGGGGCTAGAAAGTGCGTGGAGGCACAGTGCTAAGCAGAGGCCAGTCTTTAGGTAGCAGAGGCTGGGAAGCACTGTGACTTAGTCACGTAACTGACTCACTATTCTTCCCTTGCTTCCTCTTTTTCTGTAGAGCAAAGGGCTAGGGGCAGGAATTTTGTCAGTCTGCTTTTGACACTGGGAAGTTATTGCCCACACTACAAAGAGAAAGCTGCTTGGCTGGTGCAGGGGAGTGAAAGCTTCTCCCGTCCCTGCTTTCCTGAGGGATGCAAGGGAAGGTAATACTTGTGTTTCCATATGTCTGAGCACTGAGAGTCACATTACTGCATCAGGCATGTTCTTCCATAGCCTTGCTCACTTGCACAGAAATGTGGGCTGAGTCATAGTTTGGCCCTAAACTGCCCACAGCTCAGATGCTGAAAAATCAGCTGGTCAAGGTTTAAGTGTAGTCAGCATGGTCAGATGAGGAGTAAGTTTAGACTGAAGCTGTCTGCACAAAGGAAGAGCACAGGTAAACATGTGTTTTGGACAATGGGTATAACCCCAGCTGCTTTGAAGTCAATGGTTCGACCTCCTGTTGTTTACAGCAAGGGTCAGGATTTCACCACAATGTTTTTTTTTATTAAGTTCTTGATTGTTTTTTCTACGTATTGACATGCTGCTAACCTTCAATCCAGGTCAATATATAACAAAGCAACACTCTCAAAGGAATGAGATTCATGGCAAGAAATGAGATAAACTCACCAAAATCAGTTTTACTGCTGGGAATGGTCTAGGAGACTTAGCCATGGAAACAACTCCTCCCTACTGGCAGAGCTCTGGTAAGGCCTATGCTGTGCTGAGCTGTAACTCAGTTTGTAGAAATCCCTGGCAGCACTGACCAAAAATGACACATAGCACCTAGATTTGAGTGCTGTTTCTGTTCCTACTCCATCTGAAAGTCAGATCTGCTACTGCAGTGCCAGACATAGAGTTAAGCATGAGCTGTACCTTCAGGAGAGCCACAGCAAGCTAAGACTTGCCACTGCACAGAGCTGTCAGGCTCTGGGAGCTTACTCAGGGAAGAGAGTGGGCCAGAGGTGGCCCTTCAACCCCATCCTTGCAGTCAGGAGGGAGCATCAGAACCTGCCACTGTTTCTCCTTCCAACCTGCAGCTCAAAGCACCTCTCAAGTAGGGAGTCCCACTGCTCACACTCAAAGCATATCTGTGCAACAGCACTGATGGTGCAAGAGGCTGTAGGGGGCTACCTCAGATCCAGGTTGTCCACACTCCTGCTGATCATTGGGAAGGGGCAATCCTCCCCTGAACAAGCCCACAAATACTCCCATTAAAAGGTAAGATGCTCAATTACTCCCATAGCTGGGCCTGCACTTTCCCCCTAGCTCTCTGGGTGTTTTTTAACAGCCATCAGATAACTGGGGCAAAGATAACATAACTTGAGTAACACCTAATGAAACAGTCTGCAATAATTTGTTAATGTTTTATTTGTCTTCCCTCTTTTACATGGTAAATGCAATTGCCTCCCTCTTACAGAAATCGCTAGGCAGGTGACAATACACCAGAAGCATACACTTTTCATTTCAGATTCCTTCTCCTTCCCACTCCTCTTTGCCTCTCCCCCACCTCCATTCAGCACCTGCCCTATACCAGTGTGTGGGGCTGATGTGGCAATTTTGCGTAGAAGCTCCCTGCAAGAAAGGAAAAGGAAGAAGGTTCTGCCATTCTCACCTCATAATCTGAGGACAGGAGGAGCAAAGCTGGCTCAAGGATTTATGGAAGGATGGGAAGGAATGCAATTTGCTGCCCTAATGCTGAGGATGTTCACAGGAGCTCCTGGTCTCCCACCTTCATTCCCAGCCTTTCCCCTTGAAGCCAGCAGCAGCTCCATATATACTGCAGGTAAAATTATATCCTTTGCTGAAGCATGTGTGCAGTTGTGCAAACACAGCAGTCTCTATCCTGAAAAGAGACTGTGACTTATAGCTGTACTATTAAATTTTTCACCAAATTTAATTTGAGCTCAATGTGATGAAACCTTTGCCTATAGAGACATCTCAAAAACAGACAACATAGCTGGCAAAACATAACTCAGGTGTTTATTTATAACAGCTTCAAAAATTTTTCACCTGCAGCTTTTTGAGTTGTCTGACAAAATGAGGATTTGACCAGCTGGACAATGAATTATCATGACGCTCAATGTTTATGCTTTTTAGTATAGGTTTTAGCTGATCTGTTTAAGGTAGTCAAACTGATTATTGATAGGAGTAAAATTTGAACAGGCAATATGCCACCAAGGACAAGAAACTAATCTCCAGCCTACCTGGGGGCAGAGCCAGGAGAGGGTGATTTCTAGTGCTGGTTCAGTGGGAATGTTGTGTCCTCTCTCCACAAATGCTGCTGTAAGAAGGGCAGGGACAGAATTGCAGGGCTGATGAAGGCCATGCTGAATGCTGCCAAAAAGCTGGAGATGTTGTTGGTACAACTGCAGCAAAGGAACACAGTAGATCAGGACAGTGTATTTTAACTAACTTTGTAACATTATTTTGTTGGGGTATTTTGTTCTTTAGTTGTTTCTGTTGGTTTTCTTTTTTCTTCCAGAATTAACAACTCTCTAGAAGGCAAAAGAAGTGGGAAGTGCCGCCTGAGTGGTGGGAGAATGACACAAGGCAGACAGAACTGACACAAATTTCTGCTATCATCCTTGGAGACACAGAAAAGACTTACTGGAAAAAAAAAGTAGCTGAATTTAGATGAGAGAATATGTTTTAAACAGATGGCTCAAAAGCACTGCTGGAAGCGTATCTAGAATTCTGTATGAAGCAGTAGGGTTTAATTCCGTAATATCCAAACACAATCCCAATATCACGCCTCAACATGCAAATCTGTTTCACACTGTCAGGGCTCTCACTTCAGCATACAGTGAATTATCTCCCCAGTGCTTTTGATTCACGTCTGCAATTGGGTTGCTAATTTAGCCTATCATTATCTAGCCTGTAGAAAGAGCCCATATAACTAATGCTGTACTGCCTAATAGTATTTTCCGTAAAAAACAAACCCAAATCAGAAAGATGATGCATTTTGGTACGACTCTAATGGATCTCAAGTTCTGTCATGATCTACAGTTTATGAAGAGTTGTTACATCCACCTTTATAGAGAGTCGCTGCCTGATAGGCTGGCCTGGTCTCTACTAAATTGCCCATAGTAAATTAAAATAATGACAAATGCTTCATTAGCCCAAATTTCCTAGTACTTGATGCTAACCTGTAAAGGCCAGGAAATCCTCTAAAGAGAATTTAAAGCCACTTAGATAATTAAGCTTACATCTGAGCAAAGGGCCCTCACTGGTTGTAAGAGGATCCCACCAAATTTTGCAGCAAACACAATCAAAATAATGGGATAATGTCCCAAGTAATATGAAATAAATTTGGGCCCACTTGTCTGTGGTGTTTTGCTACAAGACCCCGAGAAATGATGACAGATTCACACATGCACACAACACCCTAAAACGCTGCTCCATGTTCTCCAAAACCATTTGTTCAAATTGACAGAAAGCTGTGACTGGGAACTCTAAACACAGCTCAGTGCAGCACAGTTTTTCACAAGGACTGCAAAATACTTACAAATTCATCACAGAAACTTTCACATATGGAAAAAGACATATCTGTAAGCTTAATGGAGCATTGAGACACTAGTCCTGAGGAAGGGAGTTACCTTGGATGGGTATCAGGTCAGTTGAAAGAAAATTTGACTTGAGGAAATCAACTAGCCTGGGGAGTTATCAGAAGTAAAAACATCTGCTTTACAGGAGGATTGTAGGAAGCACTAGCTTGGTGCATGTTGCATGGTAATAAATCACTTCTTCTAGAGGCAGGCACTGAGTATGGTAAGTGCTCTCAAGATCTCTAAAGCACCTGAACATCTTAGTCTCACTGAACTGTGCTGGAACAATCAGCAAAACTTTTTACCCATTACAGGCTGACCCATTACCTTTGGAGCATATTTTTTTTAAAAAATGCCAGTCTTTAAAAGCATTGTATCTCAACACTTACTTTTCAATGCAAAGCAAAATGTTACTGAGTTACAATTTTCAGACAGTTCAGGCTCTCAGATCAACCAAACTTGCAAGGCCACCATGCTGATATTATTGGTGTTTCCAGCAATTTTTCTGTCCTTCCATGCACCTAGCTCACTAAGGCAAGTCTTGGTCACACATAAGGGCCCAGGAAGGCTGACCTTGTTAAAGAAGGAAGTCTTAAAGGCACACAAGAAGACTGTCCTCATGTGCCACAAGATAAACTGGCGGGGAAAAAGACCAGCCTGGATGAACAGGGAGCTTTTGCTGGGACATAGGAGAAAGAGAAGAGTCTACCACTTCTGGAAGAAGGGGCAGGCTACTCAAGAAGAATACAGGGATTTAGGTAGGTCATGTAGAAAGAATATGAGAGAGGCAAAAGCTCAGCTAGAAATCAGTCTGGCCACTGTGGCAAGACATAATAAAAAGCAACTTTACAAACACATTTAATAACAAAAAAAGAGTCAGAGAGAATCTCCATCCTTTATTGGATGAGAGGGGGACACTGTCACCGAGGACGAGGAAAAGGCTGAGGTACTTTATGCCTCAGTGTTTAATAGTCAGACCAGTTATCCTCAGGG
>VZZY01004242.1:19603-44819 GCA_013400335.1 Eurystomus gularis
AATGGCCTCAAGTCATGCCAGGAGAGGTTTAGATTGGATATCAGGAAGAAGTTCTTTACTTCTGGTTAGGGATTGAACAGGCTGCCCAGGGAAGTATTGGAGTCACCATCCCTGGAGGTGTTTAAAAAACTGGTAGATGTGCCACTTTGGGACATGGTCTAGGGGCGACGTTCAACAAAGGCTGGACTAGATGACCCTAGAGGTCTTTTCTAACCTAAATGATTCTGTGATTCTGTGATAGGATGCAGCATATCAAGGAGTTTCAAAGGAAAGTGAAAGAGCTCCTAATATGAAATAGAAAACCTACATATATAAAAAGCTGACAACTAGATAACTGGTTTTATTAAAAGATAAATATAGAAACATAGATTTATAGATTCATAGAATCATAGAATCACAGAAACAAGACCAGCCCCAGCACTGAGCCTTGGGGGACCCCACTTGTGACCATCTACCAACTGGATTTAACTTCATTCACCACAACCCTCTGGGCTTGGCCATCCAGTCAGTTTTTAACCCAGTGAAGAGTACACCTATCTACACCGTGAACTGCCAGCTTGTTCAACAGGATGCTGTGGGAGATGGTGTGACAACATCCCTGTCTCCTAATGACATTACTGTTGATATTACCCCATCAATACCATCCAGCTTATCATAAATGCCCGATATGACAGCAGTTATGTCCTGCTTTCCAAAGAGGCCCTGCCTTATGCCTGACTAGAAGAAAGATCAAAGAATCTTGTTCATGACCTGAGGTCTTCTGCCATTAGCCAGTACTTTTCAGTATGGCAGTGACAGATAGCTACATCTCATCAGGAAGAACTAGAAAAATAATTTCTATCAAAAAGAACAATAAGTATTAAAAAAAAAAAAGAGTAAGTATATAGAACAAAAGGGAATGAAAAAGCTTTCCCCCCCCCACCTCATGATAACACTAGGCAGAAAAAATGGTTGAAAATAATTTCTTTATTATATTTTCTAGCTCCACAAGTGATGTGAAAAATCACTCCTCTTCAGAAAAGAGTCTAAGATATACAGGACAATGAAATATTTTGGATTAAGGGCCTAGTTAGACTAATATATCTGTATGTAATTTTAAAGTCACAGAAGAATACTTGCAATATCATCAGTATACCAAATATCTTAAATACTGGGAAAATGTTAACTCTGTTTTCATGAGAAATATTTTCCCTTTTTAAAGGGAGGATTACACAGATCTAATATTCCTTTTATCATAACTAAAAAATTATCTGTGATTTTACTACAGACACAATCTTTGGTTGTACAAGAGCCCATAACGTAAAGTATTCCCCTTAAAGATAGTCTAAATCTCATCTGATGAATACAAACACTTCCTCTGCTTTTGTGCAGTAGCAACAGGACTACAATAGGAAGAATCTTGGTCTGTATTTTGTAGGGGTTTTCTTGGTTTGGTTTTTTGTTTGGTTGGTTCTGTTTTCCTATAAGAACACAGGAGAAACCCTCTCAGCCTTACTCAGCCTTTATGTTTACTGGCCCCAATCCATGCTCGCCCTGTTTGGGGATGAAGACATTAGTGCAATGAGAATGTAATGCTATGTTATGTGTGGCCACATTATCATCAGATAATAATTTGATCAATATACAAGATAATCTAAAAGCTCTCTTAGCACAGAGTCTTGTGCTGTATATCCTGTCTAAACATTTCAGTGTGTCTCCAGCTGCTGAAGCATTAAATAAGCACCAGCACTAGCACATTTGCAAAAACACCTCGGCTGATTTCAGAAGTATCCTATAGCTTCAGGTTCTTGCATCACCCCAGCACTTTGCCGCAAGGTGACCAAAATCTGGTGTATTCTGAGCCTGGATGTTTTTGAAATTATCTGGATGTTCTGAGATTTGTACCAAAGCAGTCCCCACTGACCAAAAGCAGATTCTGCAGCCCCTATAATTCTGCAGCCACTGCATAATTAAAACAATCCACCCACTCCAAAGCCATTTCCTCAGCTGTGGAGTGGTACACACATATGTGATACTTTCCTATTATAGCACCCCTGGCTGAGGATGGCATGGAGGCTGTTGCATTCACTGCCCTCATTCTGCCCACGAGGTTCAGCAAGAAACATCAGGTGTCAAAAAATTCCAGCAACTCCTTTCCTCAAGTTACAGTAAACTTGCTTCCAATTCGCTGTCCATCCATTGCTTATTTCATTATCATTTCACATATGGTAATGAGACACATGCTGGTCACATTACCTTTCCCCTTCCCTCTGAGGCCTAATGAATATGTATCATGCATAATTAAGGAGGGCCTGTTTTGGCATACAAATTCATTAGTGTTTTAACATAAAAATGCACAAAAGAGGAATTAATATTTCATGACAACAAAAAACCCCTTTCTGCTAAAAATGTAATCACATTGAAATGATCTATTAATATGTTTTTGCTGTCCATTGAAGTCAGCATTTAAAAATCTCCAGAATGCACCACTAAAGACTAGCTGAATATGTAGAAGATGATGGTGTATAGCTCTTGGCAGATTTCATCCAGATCTCATAATGTTTCCTAACACTCTGGCACGACTGACATGAGTTTCTCCTATTAGTGCAGAAATTTCTCCCCTCCAACATTTTGCTATCAGCATGTGAAAAGGAAGCTGTAGCTTCAGTCTGAATGCCACATCAAACAAGCTGATAAGGCTGTCATTTTTTTTATTTTTAAGGTACAATTCAAGGGCAGTCTTACATCAATTTAGTAAGGATCTCTTTCCACAGCATCTAAGAAATCAGCTGTCGAATTGGACTTCTCAAATTTTTAGGAGGAAAAATGGAAAAGTGAGAAGTCTGGAAAGTTGTTAATTCAAGTGAAGATGGTGACTTTGCTTTTTACTGCTTTCATGCTTGGTATGAGGATCTTATAATGCTATACTGAAATGTGGGATCCTCTGCCAGAGTGTGCATGTGTCTGGTAATAGTCTCAGCGTACCACTAGCCCTGCACATGGTAATCAGCAGAACTGTTTTGACCGACCCCCATAGCAAAGGCTCAGGGTGGCCAAAATTCAGTCTAACTTACAATTAAAAATGAGGAAAATTAGAAAGATTCACATGCTGAGAAAATCGGGGGTAAAATCTAAACCTTGTATGTCTGCAGACACCCATCTCCAGCCTTGCTGGCCTTGAATTCTAGGTATTTTCACCTTTTCACTGAAACAGAGAATCAGACAGACTAGAAAGCACTTCAGTAGACTATCCTTTTGCTGAAGGGTCAACACTGAATTAAGACCCTGTTGCTCTGGGTCTTCCAATCAAGTCTGGGAGACCTCCAAAGGCAGAGATCCACAGCCTCTCTGGAAAACCTGTTCTTGTCTTTACAGTGACTTTTTTCCTCCTTCAAGTCAGAACCTTCTCACTTCAAATTTATAACCACTGTATACTGTGTGCTGTCCTTAGACACTTCCATAAAGCACCTGGCTGCTCCCCTGAAGCCACCTCCTCACCACGCTGAGCCCACCCAGCTCCCTTAGCCTCTCCTTGGGAGGTAGGGTCACACATTGCAATGAAGACGGGCAGGTTCTCCAGGGATCCTCACCAGAACAATCACACAGCAGCTTTGTTATGGTCAAACGTGTATTTTAACCTGGACCATATGCACGTCGGGTTGTTTTAACACATTAACATTTAACACATATAAAGCTCATGCAGCCTGTGGAGGAAGCAGCCACTAGTGCAGCCACCCGGTTGACCCAGGGGGCCCACGACCCATTTGAAGGAGAAGCAGGTAGGTGACCAGCTGTCCCACAGCTGGTGGCCGCCTGCCCCAGGAGATCGAGCCCCAGGGGCCAGGAGTTGCGGGGCACAGGCCCTGGCAGTGGCCACAGCTCCCAGCTGTCCCTATTGCCCTCCACTGAACTCCTGCCAGTTCTTCAACATCTTCCGTTTTAATTAATAGCTTTGCATCTGCAAGCATTAAGGAATAATTTCTGAGGTTCTAAAAGTTGTGATTAAATCCTGCTGCCTGAAAGCCTTTAATTCCCAAGAGGACTCTGCACCAAGAGCTCCTTGCTTTCCATAGGTCACCTCGAGCTGCATCTCTCACAAGTCTGCTGTTTTGTCCCCTCAGTGGGGCATTACACAATGCAGGAGGCAATGAAAGCTGAACATGCCCAGCCAGAAGCACAGGATTTCAGGACAATGCAAGCTCAAAGCTGACTGAGCTGGTAAAAGTGCCTATAGTAAGGCTGCGTATTTCTAGTGCCTTGTTTTGGTGCCCTTGCCAGTCAGCTAAAAGTGCTGAAGCTCCATACAGTGCTTCAGGACACTATTTTTGAAAGCATAAGTAGTAACAAGTTTTTTTTAATACAGGTTTACGAACACATATACTGTTTTATCTGTTTCAAAAGAGTAACTATTCTCCACAAAATTCAAGCACCTTTATGCTCTGCAGCAAAAAGGCTGGGTTCAGGTGTGCAAGACATGTTCATTGCTACCCTGGTAAAAAATATTACCCACTTCTGACTGAATTCAAGCCTCACTCAACGAAGGCTCAGCACTTTTAGGCCAGCAGATAGGTTTTCTCTGGGCTCCCTGTACACTCTGTCCCTGGCTCACAAACGCAGTGGCTGAGTGGGGCTCCCCCTCCTGTGCCCACTTGCTTCCTGGAGCATTTGTGCAGCATGGAGGCTGGAAGAAATGGGCTTCCCAGGATGGACAAAAGACAGTATCTTGGATGGAAGGAGTAGTAATAGAGGAAATAATTTGGGACAGAGATGAGGAAGGCTTCTTCAGAAGGGAATAAGAGATCTTTGGACGTAGAGGCTGGAAATGGGATCAAACCGTGGAACAGCAGACAGTGTCTGATGTGTGTATAAAGGTAGGAATCAAGATGGGAACACAGGATGGGTTCTTATGGCCTCGTTCCCTTCCCCATGGTTGTTTAGTCTGAAAAGGTGCATCTACTCCACATATTCCCACTCACCAAACACCAGAGCTTCCAAGATCCGAAGAGAGGCTGGGAACAAATGATCGAGGATGTGAAAATTCAGATGGGTAAAAACTGAAACTGGGACAAAGAACTGTACTGGTACAAGCAGATACTGCCAAGTTTGAGGAGACAGCCTCTCCTGAAGGCCCTTTCCTCTGGAGTAGAAACCAGGTCCCTAGAGCTGCCAAATGTATGAGCTATTGGCACTTATCTGTGAAAATCACTGGCATGGTGTGTCTCCTCCAACACCTCCTCACATATTAGATGGCACTCTCCTACTGCTATTTCTTACTCAAGCAGCAGAATCTGTAGTATTGATCCAAAGATTCAGCCTTGCTGATAAGGAAGGTAATGCAGTAACACACACAGATTTTTCCTCTGCTAATGCTTTTAAGAATCTAGAAAAATAATAGGTGAAAAGTTAAATAATGCATAGGGGGATCCCCATTTTGATGCAAAGAGGATGTTGAATACATTTAGAGAAAGCTGCATCACTTTTTTTTTGTTATTGAGAAAGGAGTAAGCATGGATGAAGACAGACATCGAGTGCTCTTAAGCAAATACAACACACATCTATCTCCCACTAGACTTTCAGCAGAAGCATTCAGGTCCTGCCAGTAAACCTCATGGTTCATTACTGGAAGAAAAATTATGCATGTGACTGTGTTACAGTCATAGCACACAGCATTCATCCCACCTAACTTTGGACAACCATCCTCAAAGAAGCTACTTAGATTACCCTTCATGGGCAATGATGAAAAATGTTGCCTGATAGTAATCCTAATTCTTGTCTAGATAGGTAATAAAAATAAAATTTAATCAATCACTAAATTGTCCCATCAATTGTAAAGGAAAAGAGAATAACTAAAATGTAGTTGGTCTAGATTAGTTGAGAAGTATTTAACCACTAACTACTCTGGAATCACTATTTACTTTCAGTTCCTTTGTTTTACTATTTGATTTCCCATCAAGATCACAACATGAACCTTGAAAGTATATTTTTAAATGATTGCAGAATTTATGTATAATTGTACACTCACAAGCCAATTGTAAAGTAAACTGTGAGCAGAAAAGATTAAATGAATCCTGTTGGAAGTACTGAGGAAAACAAAAGCTGAAAAACAGAAACAGCAGGGAAAAGCAATTCATGCACTGACATCAAAAGGTTCAGAGAAAAATTCTGCTACTTAAAAAGTAGCAGAAAATGTATCATGTTGCCCTTTCATCAAATCGCACAGTACTTGTATAGTAGAGAGGGACTGTGAAAAATAAGATGCTACTGGGAAAGTAAAATCTAGTGACATGTATAATAATAAAATAAAATAAAATATCAACCACTCCATGAAGTAAATGCTCTAAGTGGAAAAATAATTGCTAGAAGCCTTTATCAAAATCTTTCAATCCTCTGCAAGCTCTTGGATATAACTCTGGCCTCTCCATAGGTGCAAAGGAAGACAAAATGAGCCAGACAGTGTAAAATAGTCAGGTGTCCAGAGGACAGCTTTTAGACTTTCACAATTCTAATAACAGGAATGAAAATCAGCTACCAAATGGGGTTTATGTCATGGAAGATGCGAATCCAGTGGCAGAAAAATTTGTTCTTGGAAAGGAGGTTACGTTCATACTATAAATGAAGCAACTGTCAATGAGCCTGAGCTGGCATTAATATCTCCAGCAGAAAGCCACAGATGCCATTAAGAGACCAGAGAACCGTTACAGAAGACAAATTCAAGGTCATCCAAGTAGCAAAGGAGAAATAATGAAGCTAAAATCCCTCATCCACTGACAAGCTCACCCACACTGTTTATTTAACTAATAAACACTAGAAAACTACAAAATACACTGTAATGGTATGGCTTGTGAGTTAATAAAACAGCACATTCGTCTACATAGAATCAGAACAGCTTGGATGAGATTCCTAAGCCGTGATGATTTTCCAGATGCCCGTACTTTTGGGCCAAGTAATCTTGCCGTTACTCTGAACATTTAAAAGCTCCCGGTCTTTTGCACAGAAACAACTTGTAATTTCCAAGAATCAACTTCTTTTTTTATGATTTCTAATTCCTTCTTGCAATAAGAAGTATTTATTTTAGCTCTGTTTTGCCTCACTACATCATGGCCTTGCTCTGCTCAGTGTTGTTTCTTTAATAAAAATGCATCATTTTTTAATAACATAGCTCTTTTTGCAATTAGGGAGAGTGATATTATACTGCAATTTGTCTTTCAGATTGCAGTAAGAGGTTTTTACATGCTTCTCTGCAAGCCTTACCCCATACAGATTCTAATTCAGCAAAACTTTTCTGCTCAGGGTAAGTTGACTGAAGAATCCACTTTTGGTACACACAGATACACCATGCTCAAACAGCAGTCAGAACTGGAGCTTATCCTGTGGGCTTTGGGCCATAAAAGAACAGCTTAGTTGCCCAGCCTGTGCTTTGCTCCTGATGGCCTTTTCCACAGGATAACACTTGAGAGTCCTGAATGCTGCACAGATCATCATGGCAGCATCAGCAACCGTCAGTCTCAAGGTTGTTTGGTTTCCTTTCCAAACTCTTCCAGGGTGCCCTGGATTTAAATGGGAACATACAGCCAAGCCCACAATGTTCCAAGAAGGCAAGCAACAGAAATGAGTCCAGGCTGCATCTCCCAGTCACAGATACAGTGACCTGGAGTCTTTCGGAGCCCCTTCTGTACACATGGATATATAACTGCTATGGAGAGGAATGACTGAGAAAATGTGTCTAACAAAAGGAGGAAGTGAAATGCCTTCCCATAACTGTAGAGATATTCCCCCTGTCACAACTTCTGTGTTCATGTAGGAACACCTGACTGCTAGCTTGCTCTTGTGCCAGATGTAGAAAGCCTCTCAGGCTTTCTTCACAATTTAAAGAGAGTGCTAGCACCAGCCAGGAGACACTGCCAGATGCAGAAAGTTTTAAGGCAAAGTAATGGTGTTGGATACTCTCTTGCTCTAATCTCAATTTAAATTAGTAACTAGAGGCAACACACCGGGAGCTTTTCTAGTTTACTTCCTCAAATTTCAAATAAAATATTCAACATTTGGAGGCTGAGCAGAGAATGCTGCAAGTCTGAGCATAGCCCTTAGTGTGCACTGAGGAAGCACTTTTCCTAACATGCTGGAAATGTAGGCAGCTCAGTTTGACACTACATCCAGTTGCATTTGTTTTAGAATATATGATTCTCCAGAGGCATGCAAAATGATCCAGGGTGCTGCAGGGTATTTCACTGGTTTCTCTCTTCACCCTTGTACTTCTTTTCATTTTGATCTATTGTTATCCAATGCCTAGGGCTGCGCCAGCTCCTAGGGCTGTACAAGCCACTATCTGATCTATCCTCTCCTATCCAGTTAGCCACAGCCAGCCCATCCCACTATGCCCAAACTGTTGATACTGTGACACATCCTAATTCCACACTTCATAAGCCATCAGCTTTTATCAGAAGGAGACAGTAACCCCAGCACTGGCAGAAGTGCCAGCCCTGGCTAACAAAGGTGTTTTCAGAATGATATGTTTGGCACCTTGTGGCATCTTTAACAAAGCTGAAAACTTGTCAGGTAGATTTGCCCAGGAGAAGGAAATGGGTTGTGGTAGGGTGTGGTGGTGAAGAAAAGAGAGTATTTCAGAGCATATTCACATGTTCTCACACATATTTCTCATCCTCTTACATTTGGGAAGGGAGGGAGTTTATTTTGAGGAGCATGCGCCATTCAAACAAGACAGCGGTAGCAGACCAAAGAGATCCATCAGCCCTGTAAAAATCACCTCTTTTCCAAGTCTGACGTGACAGATCATTGCAATACTTAGGGGGCACAGGCCCTGTCTAACTCAATACTCCAGTAAGCTCATAGCTAGGACAAAATGAATTGTGTACAAATGAAGGTCCAGACAATCTGAGTTTGGTATAGAGGTTTTCTGCTCACAGCTTCAGATACGTATTTTGTAATGCTCTGTGCAAGTAAAGCCAGAAGAACAGATACCTACAAGATTAAATCTCTATTATATTTAAAAAATGCATATTCAGGTCCAGTGAAGTCTAAAGACCCCCATATCACAGACACTTGCTGAAACATAGTGATTCTCAGGTAAAATACATTAGTCTTAAGAGGATATATACATATAGCCATTAATTTCAGCTCCTGGTCTCTGTAACATGTGAAGAACAATTGCTTTCTTTCCTGGATACTGTGAAGTACGGTGTTTTAACATTTGTCGAGTACTTTGCAGCAAGAAGTGCTGCTTTGGGTACTATGTTATTCTACCAGTCAAAATAGTTGGCTCTCACTGCCAGAGTTGTTAAATTTCCCTGGGGTAAGTGAAGGCAATCACATAAATTAAAATGAAAAAACCAAACGAGAGACTTATTTCAAATGGGAAAACAAATATAACCTTGTGAAAAAGATCAAAACCATCTTTGAAAAAAAAAAACAAACAACAACCAAACCAATCCAAAACCAAAAAAAGAGCAAACAACAACCAAAAAAATCTTCACATTGTAATGTTCCTCTGCATTCCCTGGTTGCAGATTTACAGAAATACTTGGCAAACCAGCTATGCTAACCAGTTATGCTTCTAGTGTTATTGACTGGACGACACAAAGGGAGTAGGCGCTGAACCACAAAACAGCCCATTTTCATTTGTTCTCCATACCAAGATGACATTCAAAGAAGTTTTCATCAAGAAGGCCACTGAAGTTCCTCTAATCACATCTACTACTACAGGGAAACTAAAACTAATCCAGAGGTTGTTTTAGCTACAGAATTCATTTCTGAAAATCCCATGCAATCTATAGGGCCTAGTATGCCAAACACAGGCTTTGTGTTTAATCTCTCCCCTGCTTCCCCGTCTGTGTAGCACTATGGACCCCTCTTCCTTGCACAAAACCAGCCATGCCCAGGGAACCAGCTACAATGTGGTTCTCACTGATATTTACTCAGCAGAACTTTGTTCTGCAAATTGAAATTAAATGTTTTATGGCTTTGCTTCTGGAAAATACTGCCTCATGTACCACTTGCTTTTTAGGCTGAGGGCAATACCATGAACTGGAGGCATGGTTGTGACACATGTTGAGTCACATGGTTGAGTCACATGGCTGAGTCACAGTTGTGACTGTTCTGCAAAGTACAACTGGTTTCTCTGGTAGCGGGGACCAGGTCCAAATGACACAACTGTTTACACAATACTACCTTCTGCAGCTTCTGGTAGGCACAATCAAACTGGAGAACTGTCTAGAACTGCTTGCCTTCTGTCCCAGATTTGGACCCAATTAGCAAAGTGCATGCAAGGATCACCATGTTAGCCATCCTCTTTTTTTTGTACTGACAGCTATGGCAATATACAAAAGTAAAGTTTGGTTATTCTGTTTTAGAATAACTCCATCAGAGAACAACCAAGATTACCTCATGGTCTCCAACAAGGAGATGCCTGCATTTCATAGTGGGCAACAATGATGCCAGCTGGGACCACCGTGTCCCTATGCCTGACTTGTCCCTACGCCTGATTTGTCCCTAATGTACAACACACAAACAAACAGGGACATTCAGAGGACTTCGCAAAGCCCTTCAACATCAGTGACTGGGCCACATGACTGCATTTACATGAAGGCAATTGAATATTTTTAAATTATTTATTTCATACCCTTAGGGAAAAACTCATTGGAAGTGTTCATCTGTGTCCAGGAGTTGACTGTGCAGAGGCTGGGGAGAGCACCTATGCGGGGATGAGTAACCTCTTGCCTGGCTGGCGAGGCTGTGCTGTGCCAGCTCCGACTGATGCCCTGCAGAGCGCATGTGGTCACTGGCCTCTGTTGAGAGGAGCTGAGCAAGGAAAAAGACAGCTTTGTGAGAGAGAGAGAGGGAAAACACCCAACCAAAGAGGATGATATAGAGTAATTAGCATGCAATCTCCAGCACACTGGCAAACCTTCTCACTGCTGCACAACAGGCATTTTCAGCTATAACACATTACACAGCCCTGGCCAACAACAGCAGCTATCTCATAGTGCCTTTTAGGGACTTGCACGCATGTGCTGCTCTATTTGCAGGCCAAGGGAAAACCAGCCTTAGTATTTACCAGACATACAGATACAAAGTGCTTGTTGCAGTACTGCTGGCACTCAGCATATCATTAGACTGATTTATTTCTGTTGAAACAGAAGCCAGTGTTTCTTCATGCTGAGTCTTACCATGGTAAAAATAAGGGGCAGTCTGTGTCCTGAAGACTTTAAATCAGCGATAAAGATGGCATTTTGTCCTTACCCTTTTCCATCATTTCTGGATCCAGGCACTTGAATAAAAAGAAGCCAAAGTACTGTATATTATACCTCACACATTTCATTTCCTAGGAACTAAGCGGCAAGTGTCGCTTATGCAGCCTTAAAAAAAAATGTGTTACAAGAACAGACTGTCCATCTCTATGTTTATACCACTCAGGAAAAACATTTAAAAGGGTTCACCCAACAGCAAGACATTTTTCCCACAGGACTGCTGGAACATTAGGTTTCTAGTCTGTCCATATGCATTTCTCTTTCACACGGACACTCATGGGAGCTATGGTTTTCAACTATGTGCAGAGGCAGCAAGGGCAAATTAGCAAAAAATTAGTGTGCCGTGCTTTGGATTGTAATCCTCATGAGGAGGATGACAAACCCACATTCCCTCTCCAAACCCTGACTAGATCCCCAAGCCTGACTTCATTTAACAACAAGCAGGAACAGCATGGGAGAAGCAAGGCTGTGACCAGAGGCAAAGGGATGGGACTCACCTCTAGGTCATTGAGGCTGGTTCTGCCCCACTAGACCCAATCACATCAGGGACAGGGAAAACTGAGAGTTAGCTGTGATGGCATCAGCTGCCTATGCACAGAGCTCTCACAGACCTCTGCCATTCCTAAGCCAGGCAATGGGGATGAGGCAGCCGTCTCCCAAGGCAACATACGTCTTAGCGTTTCGTCCCCTTGGGCACCCACTACAAGAAACCCACTGCTTCAACAGTGGCCGCTCCTGCCAATGCAACATGCAAATACTGATTGATAATTAATAAGGGCATTGTTTGAAGCACCATTTTGCCGAGGTATTGGGCCAGATGATAATGCACTGCCTCATGTAATCCTACAGAAAAACATGAAACTGGTACAGTAGAAGCAGAGGACCATCTAACTGTGGGTCCTGTCTCTGGCAGTGATCAGTATATGGTAATGTGAAGAACAGGTTAAGAGAAGGACCAATATATTTCTTCTCACCTTCTGGCAATCTGCTAATTAGAGACACTCTAAAACAAAGCTTGCATTTGCGTCTCCCCAGTTTTATACATCTTTGTCATGTATCCTAGTCACCTTTTTTTCAAACTGAAAGCACCAAGGATCAGGAAAAGCATGAAAAGTGTGAGCATTAAGTAACTGAGATTCTTCAAGTAAGAAAAAAATTGGCCTGTGGGCTGCTGACAGAGATGTCTATACAGTCTCTGTCAGGATGGAGGTGAACAAGGGATGATTAGTCATTCATTCTTAGAATGAATAAATATGAAGCATTAAAAATAAATAGCACATACATGTTTCAGAAGCAAGGAAAGTCAGTATTCTTTCAAGCTATGCATGCATTGGGGAACTCACTGACACAGGATGTGCAGGCATACAAAGTATAAATGTGTTCCAAAAAGACAAACTCGAAAAAGAAACACCTATCAATGACTACTGGTTATCAAAGGCTTTATTCCTTCAGGAAGTCCCACAAGCCATAGATATGTCCTATTAAAACACACATAAATGAAGTATCTCAGAGCTGTGCATTATGACATGAGCTTGTGGTCTCAAGCTCTATGGTCCATACTCCCAACTTTCATGCACATATAAATATTAAAATACCAAAGCAATGCATTTGAATTTGTAAAATAAGGGCTCATCACCACTCAGAAACGGACCTTCTGTTAGTGTGATACTGCTGGATCAAAGTTTGTCTTAATCAGAAAAATAAAATTCAAAATGTAATTGAAACAACCAGGAAACTAGCTACTGCTGAAGGTCTTCTGGGCAGCCCCAACCCTATTTAATTACGTACCTGAAATTAAAATAGAGCAATAGTAATTAGACATGAGTAATCTAAGATTGGATTTAGGACTAACTAGTAGACAATGTGGCTTTGTTGATTCATGTGAGAAACAGAAGGTAAAGAATGATGAACTATTGGTTTGGTTAGCAAATCATGGAGAACTGCCTGGAACTGCCAAGCTTCGGGAAGAAGAAGGTAAAAGGCAATTCTGGCAGGAGTAGGTTGCGACCACCGACTCATGGACCACCTACCCAAATTATACCAACTTCTCAAAAGAAAACAATGGAAGAAGACGATGGAGCCTGTGCACTGATTTTAAAAAGAAGCGAGGACATCATAACCAATCAATAAAAAGAATAACAATGAATATGTATTAATTATTTGACTATGTAATACTACATATATATATATGTATAAGTATAGAAATATCTTGAGCTAGGGTGTGCTGTCTTGGGACAGGCACCCATCCATGCACATCACCAAAATAAACTTGGAATACCTCCACTCTGTGTGTTATTGGCTTGCACGTTGGGTAAAGAACCCAGATTTGGGACAACAATACTGTGTTAGCTGACAGAAGTCATTTATTTGCTCATCAGCCCATCGTGATTTATGCAAGCCCAGTAAAAGCTATCATGCCATTGTTTCAGACAAGTCTTAATCTCAATATACAGTTCTTAGATTTATACAGATGCTAATTATTATAACTGCAGGCAGATCAGTACAACATGACCAAAGAAATAAGTTTTGCTATATACATAAAAGAAAAAATCCCACACACTGTACAGGCTGGTTCTTCAGAATCACAGTACTCATGATCTTAATAGAAAATAATCCCTTGAAAATTAATTGCCGCTAGACATTAATAAGCACTTTGTTAATTAAGCCAGTAAGCCAATTAGGCCCAAGGTGATCTTGAGGGCAATCAACTCCATAAACAGTGTGAGCTAAGTCTTAGAAGTGCATTTTAATTTTTTAAAAGCCTGGTTTTGGAGACTGGATAGCTTATGAGATGGCTTATTATAGAAAAAAGTAACTGCCCAAATTCAGCCCAGGTCAGAAGCAGCCAAGAACCATTATCACCCAGCAGCTTATCTGTGTCTTCAGAACAGCTGGTCCGGTCCTCATCTGAGACTTTACTGACTTGTAATTAATAGTTTCTCTAAGTAAACTAAATCAGAAAGCCAGGAAAAGGTAATTCAAAACTGCCTCCCAGGAAAGAGCCTTCTTAAGCTGTAAGCCAGGTCATGGTATAGAGAAAGCAATTTATAGCTGACTCTGACTTGAGGTAAGCATTAGGCAGCTGGCTATTCTCCTTCACTAGGTTTTTACAGATCATGGGGCATTTGCAAAACCTGCAGGAGTGAACAAAAATGACTCAAGCCTTTCTGAAGACATGCAAATAGTGAGCAGCTCTTCCATCTCCAGAAGCTCATATTGTGTGGCCATCCTTATTCTCTAGCCCGGAGCAAAGATGGCACAAGCAGAAGTGCAGATGCATCAGAAAACACTATTTTTGCCTTTCCTTTACAGCTGAGAGGAACAGAACCATTCCTGGGTTTACATTCCTGCTGAGAAACCTACATTTCTCAACACACTGCAAACAGGAATGTTGTGGTGGAGGACCTTGCTGAAACTTTTCCTCTTTTGGCATGGCCATAGATCTTACTCCCTGTCAAAATCCTCCTGTTGTGGCTTTATTCTATGTCTTTTCACAGGTCTCAGAAAGCTCAAATACTTCAAGACAAAAGCATCAAACTTTCCTTTCTTTTTATATGAAATGAAGGGAGCATGAGGTTTCCCACCTGGATGTTTCCAGAGCATCAGGTGTAGAATTTGGGAAGAACACTGAATACATCAAACAGTTGGTATATGCTGGAGGAATAGTGCCACGCCTTACACCTTTTCTGGAGCTAACCATGCCTGTGTTACTTCAGCTTTCCCATCAGAAGCATGGACTGCAAAGCAACATATATGGGAAAATAATTCATATGTAGTTAAAAGGCCTTAAAATTCACAGAATGTATTCGAGTAGCCAATTATTCCTTGAATAACAACAAGCTGCTAAGTTGGAACATGTTCAGGTATGTGCGTAAGTTTCTGTAATTGTTTTTATTAATTTTTAAGGATGCTGGATCATCTCATCTGAAGCCAAAACCATTAATGCTTGCATTAATTAGTGTTCACAATACAGTTTAACTTTTGAGTTTTACTGCAGTCATTAGAATCTTTCCTTGAATGACTTTCTAAAAAAGATCACCTTGATGAAGAGGGTTTAGGTTTGTTTTCAGCCTGGTGAAAAATAAATTTTTTAGAATAGTGGTCTGGTTTCTGCCCTTTTTTTTCTTGTATTTCTTTTTTGAGTGGTTTTTTTTTTTTTTTTTGAGTTGTTTTTTTTTTTTTTTTTTTTGTCTCCTTAGTAGAATATGGGAATAATGATGTAGGCTTGACTATGCATATAAATTTAATAATTTACAGTAATGCTCTAAAGTGCCACCAGGATGAAATTCAAAGAGCTGTTTGCAAAAACAATTGCTTTTAAAAAAAATTAATTTCTGAAAAATAAATGTAGAAAGTGGCTAGATGGCTCAGGGGACTGAAAATTGCATAGAGAGACTTTCATCTCCCGGTCACTGCTTCAGATCCTCCTTAGGCTGAAGAGCAACTGGAAGCTATTATTGAGACAAAAATGTTTTGGGTCTCTGCAGATTTTAACATAATATTCTGTGCTGAGCTTATGGGGAAGGTTGGGCTTCACAGAGAATAGCAAAGGCTCAATTTTACTACATATTTTGGAGAGTACGTGGGGGTTTTTTTAAGTCATTCTATTGATGAAATATAAATCTATCTTTGTTTTAAAATAGCAATCTTTTAATCACAGACATTGTGAGGCAAAACAGTAACCATATCCTTAGTCATAACTATTACTGGTTACCCTTTCTCAGCCCTACATACATCTTTTGCCAGTGTTTGCTGCTGATGTATTTTCATAGAACTGTCAAGTTGGTTCTGTAACAGGACAAGGTAAACGACATTTAAGCCACTTAAATCAGACTGGAAAAAAAGGGAAATATTTTCAGAATGGAGTCATCGTTCAATGATTTTAAGAACCTCTGGCAGTTTAAAATAAATGGGCAATCACTTTACACTCTTCATCTATGTTGGGGGGTTAGGTTTTCTTTCCTTTTGTTCCTTTTTATGTATAGAATTTTTTCCCGTAAGTGGCTAGGAAACAATAATGACTGGGTACTTAAATAGAACAAAAGCCTGGGGAGGAAAGTATCTGGTGGCAGGTTCTCTTATCTGGGAGTTTCTCTCAGAGGGACAGGGATATCATGAGAACTGGGCTGGTAAAAGCCGGGGCTGGGGCAGCTGCGGGTCTCTCTTTGCTCTGAGCTTTGGAGGAGAGCTGTCAGTTGTTGCTGCCGCTGGACCACCACCCCCCCACCTCCCGCCCGGAGCTGTTTTCTTCTGCCGTGGGGTGAGCCTCTGCTTGTGAGAGCAGCCACTGAACTGGGACCTTGTTAACATCTGCCTCACTTAAAGGGGTGCCCGGGATCCTGCTCCTTGCCCTGCTGGGAGCCGGGCTGCCGCGGCCCTGCCCCTGCCGCTCTTTCGGCGCTGCTCTGGGTTTTTGCTGCACTGTAGCCTCGCACCCCGAGGCGTCCTGCCGTCCCAGCTTGCTGCTCCCGGGAGTCCTGCCGGGGCCCCGGGACCGACTGCCCGGGGGTTTGTGAAGCCGAGCCTCTCCTCCTTCCCGTCCCGTCCCGTCCTGTCCGCCATTGCCACGTGCTGCCGGAGCTCACGCCACAGCGCCCCCTGCAGCCGCGGGGGAATCATCGCCCTGCCCTGCCCGCCGGGAGCCACCAGCGCCCCCTGCTGGCCGTGACCATCACTACCCCGAAGGGAAAGCGCCTCAGGCCAGAGGGCTGGGACCGGGCTCCTGGTTCTGCTTGTTGTTAATGTTGTAATAGTTGTTGTTTGTCTGCTTTAATATACATACTAGTAAAGAACTGTTATTCCTGTTCCCATATCTGTGCCTGAGAGCCCCTTGATTTCAAAATTACAATATTTCAGAGGGAAGGGGTTTATATTTCCCATTCCAAGGGAGGTTCTTGCCTTCCTTGGCAGGCACCTGTCCTTCAAACTAGGACAATCTACCTGCAAAAGGACATCAACAAACCGTTTTCCTACATAAAATTGCAATATTTAGATACATATTTCCACCTGCCAATTTCTGACTTTATGAATGATCAATCTCAGTCAGGCATCAGGTCCATGCCTTCCACATAAAGAACTAGATGCTTCACGCAGGAATGCCTGAGAACCACAGGATGTCCAGGCCACTTTCAGGGACAGGAGTAACAGGCCATTGCCTACAGTTTTCCACATGCTATGCCTCAGTTTTACAACTAAACCCTGTGCTGATATCCAAATCTTCCTGTAAGTAGATTGAAAACATCTACAGAAGCCTGCACTTCAACATTCACTAAGGTGCATAGAAAACAGCTTAAAAATGTGGTTATTTATTTCTGGTAATATCTAAAATATGTTAAGACATTTCCAAGCAGAAAAGGAGGAACAAACTGTGACCTAAACAACATACATTGAAGATCTAAAGCAATACTTGAGTGTTCAAAAGCTGTCAGTAGCAGCTTTCTAGTAATGCAGACATGGTGAGTGGCTACTCTAACATCAACACAGAAAATGGTTATAGTGTTGACTTTATTTTAAGCTTGAATAAACCCATTCCCAGATGTTCACATAACTGTGAATATCTATCTGCTCATTTCCTTCAGAGATGACCCTGCAGAGACACATCTTCAGGATTTCAATGAGGCATCAATAGGATTGGGAACAATAGGAGCAGAAACATGAACATATGAAAACATAACAAACAGGCTGGCCTTCTAGAAGAGCTGTGATTGGGTTGACCTTCAATTAAATGAGATCCAGATCTGAGCAGAGCCAGCATATTCCCAAGCTTTGCTCTGCAGTTGCTGCTCTGTGGAGGTTGTATGTCAATATGCAGCACTGTCCATACAGTGCTTCACACAAGTAAAGAGAGAAGAGGTGGTGGGAAAACCATCTTTTTATAGAGAGGATATTAGCCTCTACTGTTTCTGAGGAGTGGAGAGCAGTTTACATCAGCTTCATAAGTGACTTGGAAAGCAAGCTCCAGAAGCCAAAGCTCCTGGCTGCTGAGGACAATGCTGTCACTGGAGCTGATCTTTCTGCTGTGGGAACAGCAACAAGACATGAACTGTGTCTGCATGGTTGTGAATATCCTCTGACCTACCCCAGACAGAGTGATGCATTGCTACAAAGGTGGTATAGCAAACACGGAGAGCAACACAAAAGCTCAGAGGCAAGTAGGAGAGAAGAGCTTTCCTAAAATGCCCTTCATGAGTAGGTGGTAAAACACTGCTTGTTTAATCATGGTGAAGGATAATAGAGATCAGAGAACCAGGGAGGTGTGCTCTGTTAAATGCTGTGTGATATAAAAATGGTTTATTGCCCATGCAGCATACTTGCCCTGGATAAGGATTGTGACACACTGAAATTAAAAGCAATTAGTGTCCCTTAAGGGTTTAAAGATAATTGTTTTTGTAAAGCATTCCCTTCAACCTTTATATTTAGAAAAAAAACCAACCAACCCCCCCACCCAAAAAAAAAAAACCCCAAAACACAAAGAAAGGCATTTTTATGCAGAGTGGTATTTGTTTACATTTAACACCTTAAAAGATTAGAGCTGACTTTCAAACCAGTTATTACAGCCAAAAGAAAGTTGTTGTTAAACTCCCTAAATGATATCATTGCAACTGACTGCCATGATGTGTGAGTGCAGAACACATTGTAATCTGCTGGTCCCAGAGTGGTTTCAAAGTGAGTGTGGAGGCTGTGGCTCCCACTGGAGACATCCACTTCTGCACTCACACAGAAGGAGTGCGTAACCTTTGCCTTAGCAGCCCAGCACTGCTCAGACCTGGGAAGGGGCATGGTTATGTGAGTGGGGGCTAGAGTCTTCCTGTCCAGACTAGCAGGTGGGAACCACAATGCCTATTCTGGTAGTACCCAATGGCTGGAAAAACAGTACAAGCAAAAGCCTTCACAATAAAATGCAAGTGCCACTGACAATGAGATGTGCATCTTGGAGGATGGAGATACCATGGGGATGTACTTGTGGGATGGAAGGTGATCCTCCACATAAGCAAGAGCTGCAGCTTATTACCCTTGTTCCATGGTATCCGTACCAGAGGCTGGCACAGATGAAGCCCTTCCCACACTTGTCCTCCAGAGTTGGTGGAAGCACATGGGAATTACAACATATTTCTCAAAGTTAACCCAAATAATAGAAAGAAAAAAATCTAATATTAACAATAGTACCAACAATCTGAAGTGTGTTAACTCACATTAGAGTTTAATTGTGTCCACTTATGCAGAGGTGCTTTTTTGTTTTTTTAAAACACTACAGTGCTCAGGAATTTCATGCTGACTATAAATGAGCTCTTCCCTGCATCAAAGACCTAAACCCAGCCACCTAAACCCAGTATTTCATCCTCTGCTTTATCCGGTGATTAATCTGAAGAACTTATTTCCCTGTTAACATTTAAACTAGCAGCTTGGTGCCGAGAACACAATAGCCTATGTTTTGCAACTCCAAGAATGGCTGCTGTGCTTTATTTATGAGCTATTGGTTTAGAAACTTACAAAAATATCCATCAAAAGCCACAGAGGTTAAAACAACACGAAGAAATGAAGCACAACTTAATAAAAAACCCAAAAGCATTGATGGATTCCCACTCGTCATTAAACCTCACATCACTCCTGTAGAACCATGTCCTCAAAGATCAAGGGTTTGAAAAAGTACTGAAATTTCTCTGCCCTCTTTTTAATGCTTTATTAGTTTATATTCTACCACAAATTGTAATATTTATGACCAAATGCTCCAGTGCTGTATAACAGTGATGTCTTCTAATGCTCCACTCTAGCAGAAACAACTTCTAATTGCTATGCTGTATGTACTGCCAAAGCGCTACGATGAATTGAGCTGGATCCCATCTTGCAAGGTCTTCTTACCATTACAATAACATTTACTGATCGTTAAATTTGTTCAATACTCAGAATTTTCTCTGTGGTTAAACCTTAGGAGCTAGCCATGGAATAATGGAAGTTAGTATTTCTATAAATGGCACTAGGTTTGCCAGCATGGGAATTGTACTTAATCAGAAAATATCTCAAGGGTAACAGTAATAAAATTTGCTTTACACTAAATAAATGTGCTTCAGCTTCATCTGATAGTTGAATTTACAAGCTTGCTTGATCCTTGAGCCTGCTATTAAGAAAGGTGATATAACTGCCAAATTTGATGAGATTTTTGAAGAAACAGATATGCAGCCATAATGCCAGACGGGAGCCTAAGAGTTAACATTCCCAACCTTTCTTCCCCAGGACATGATGAGCTGTGCCTGAGCTATTCTCCAGGTGCCAGTCACATTGCTCCTTAGCAACTGCCAGTAACAGAGACTCTACTATATTCTCCTGCACATCTGTTTAACAATGCATAACTATCAGTACTGTTTCAAAGCTTTTCATCCAACACCTAACTTTTGTCTTCCTGTCCAAAAAAAAAGAAGACTGTGCTACCATTCAGCAAGATTTGGACAGACTGGAGAGTTGGGCAGAGGGGAACCTCATGAAGTTCAACAAGGGCAAGTGTAGTGTCCTGCACCTGGGGAGGAATAACCCAATCCACCAGTACAGGTTAGGGGTGGACCTGCTGGAAAGCAGCTTTGTGGAGAAGGACCTTCAGGTCCTGGTGGACAGTAAGTTAACCATGAGACAGCAATGATAGCCTTGTGTCCAAGAAGGCAAATGGTCTCCTAGCTTGTATTAAGAAAAGTGTGACCAGAAGGTCAAGAGAGGCTCTCCTCCCCCTCTACTCTGCCCTGGTAAGGCCCCATCTGGAGTATTGTGTCCAGTTCTGGGCTCCCCAGTTCAAGAGGGACAGGAAAACACTGGTGAGTCCAACTATGGGGAGGGCTATGAGGATGATTAAGGGACTGGAACATCTCTCTTATGAGGAAAGGTTGACAACCCTGGGGCTGTTTAGCCTGGAGAAGAGAAGGCTAAGAGGGAATCTGATCAATGTTTATAAATACCATAGAATCATAGAATGCATTGGGTTGGAAGGGACCTTCCAAGGTCGTCTAGTCCAACACCCCTGCAGTCAGCAGGGACATCTCTAACTAGATCAGTTTGCTCAGAGCCCCATCAAACCTGGCCTTGAATGTCTCCAGGGATGGGGCCTCCACCATCTCTCTGGGTAACCTGTTCCAGTGATCCACCACCCTCATAGTAAAGAACTTCTTCCTAATGTCTAATCTAAATCCACCCTTCTCTAGTTTAAAACCATTGCCCTTCCTCTTATTGCTACATGCCTTTGTAAACAGTCCCTTCCCAGCTTACTTTTAAGCCCTCTTCAGACACTTGAAGGCCACTATAAGGTCTCCTTGGAGTCTTCTCTTCTCCAGGCTGAACAGCCCCAACTCTCTCAGGCTGTCTTAGTAGGAGAAGTGCTCCAGCCCTCTGATCATTTTTATGGCCCTCCTCTGGAGCTGCTCCATCAAGTCCATGTCCTTCTTGTGTTGAGGGTTCCAGAGCTGGATGCAGTATTCCAGGTGAGGTCTCACCAGAGCAGAGTAGAGGGGCAGAATCACCTCTCTCATCCTGCTGGTCATGCTTCTTTTGATGCAGCCCAGGATGAGACTGGCCTTCTGGGCTGCAAATGCACATTGTTGGCTGATGTCCAGCTTTCCGTCCACCATTACCCCCAAGTACTTTTCCACAGGGTTGCTCTCTATCACAACATCCCAGTAATAGGACAAGGGGCAACAGGCACAAACTGGAACACAGGAAGTTCCACCTTAATCTGAGAAGAAACTTCTTTGCTGTGAGGGTGACAGAGCACTGGATCAGGCTCCCCAGAGAGGTTGTGGATTCTCCTTCCCTGTAGACTTTCAAAACCCAGCTGGACATGTTCCTGTCTAACCTGCCCTAGGTGAACCTGCTTTGGCAGGGAGGTTGGACTAGATGACCTTCAGAGGTCCCTTCCAACCCCTACTATCCTGTCTGTGTGAAAATTTTAGTCTATTACCTCTTGTCTTACCAACAGTGTACATGGAGAAATACATGGATGTGTGTTTGTTTAGAATTGTCTTTGGACAGAATTATTAATCTTAGGGCTTTGAGACTACAATATTATTTAACCTTAACACTCCTTTACTTCCTTCACATTGTTATGATTGAAGAGAACCCATTAGCTGACTGCACACATGCATGCACAGAAGAAGAAAGAAAGAATTATAAGTATGATATTAAGCAGCATATGGTAAACTCATTTATGTCCTTCTACTGCAGGTCAGGTGCTGAATGGGACTCATTTCCTGGGGTCATTGTTGGCAGTGTGGAGTCTATATTGGTGGGTAATGGCTGGAATACTGAGTGCTCTGTGACTAATTGCATATTTGATATTCATGAGATAAATTAATTAGTTGCTTATTCCCAATGAATAGCCTGGATTCAAATAAAGCTCTCAGACCTGAGGTATGGTGGATGTAAGCATGCTAAAAATAGTTACAAAGGTGTATATATATCAGTCAGCTACTATAAAATTTAATTTAGCTTTGCCCTCAGCCAGGAGTTGCCTGGAGACTGGCTAATAACAAAACTACTCAAGGTATTTTTTCTTCTTCTTTTGTATTTTCTTTTCTTTCTGAATAGATATATTTTACCCCTTCAGCCTTGATACAAAATAGCTATAAAAGCTGTTCAGCATGAAATTCATTTATGCAAAACCTAAGCTAAATCACAGATGGAAAAAAAAAACCACCAAACACTGTGGCTTTTAACTAGTGTAGGACTAGTTCCTGGTTTAAATCCCACTGATGTGATTTAGCTGTCTTAGGACAACCGTGTAATCTGGATTGACTGTAAGGTTGGTTTCTTTCAAGATGGGAATAGTCCAGTACTACCAAAGCTAGCCTGAAGTGGATTTAGTTCCCACAGGCTTCAGAAATCCAGGTAACTGTCCTCAACTTGCAAAATGCCTCTCCCTCTTCTGCTGCCACATGTCCAAGCTGTGGGTTGGAGTCATAGCTCCAGTAATACAAAAGGGCAAGCTGCTACACCTGGCCACAGGCGGGTCATGAGTGCATTTTGTTTGCTGTGGTTTTCCCATCAACCTGAAGTCCTACAGAAACAAGGTTTACGTCATAGCATATGACTTTTCAGTACCATATGCAGTTACTCCCTCTGTCTGCATGCATTTCTGCTCATATCCCTTGCCCAATAAATTCTAAGGCTTTTGCTTGGAAACAGTGAAATCTGTCAGAGGATTACTAGTCTCAAAAGTGAACTAAGTTCCTACACTTTTCCCTCCGAAAAAAGTGACCACGTAAAGGATTCTCACCCCCCCAAAAAAATGCAGCTGCACGAGCTTGTTCCTTAGTAAATACTGGAGAGTACTCATGGTTGGACAGGCTGTCCAACCTCTGCCAACCCAGAAGAAACATTCACAGCGGTTTTACCTTCTCAGGTACCAAACTCTATTGAACTAAGATGTAAAAGCCCAAATGTAAGTAAGTTTTGTCAGTGCTGGGGCTTGTGTAAATTCTAAAGTATTCTTGCTGATGAGACTCCACCATTGTACCCAAGGTGATGGATTTGAGATTAGAGGTGTGAAAAGGCTGAGAATTCCACCCAGGAAAAGTTTTTGAGATTTATATACCAGAAATGGTTTCAACTGAAAAGAAAAGATGGGAAACTTGTGATTCTCTGAGGGACTTTTCTTGACTCTTTGTGGACTGAAGTTTGCAGATTACAGAAAGAAGTCCTTTCACAGTCTTTTTCACATAAGAGGAGTATTTCATCCTGAAACTGTGTCAGTAGAATACACCACACAGGACCAGTATAAGATTTTTTTCTCTGTAACTGGATTTCTGTACTGCTGACATTTCACAAAATAATTCAAGTTCAGCTGTACTCTATTTTCCAACGAAAAGTGTTTCTGGAATGGTTTTCCCACAGCCCTACCTGCCTACGTAATTGATGAGTTTTGTACTGCCTCCTGTGACTTCACATGGCTCCCACAAGGAAGAAAAGTACTGAATGGGGCAGCATACCTGGACTTTAGTTGTGCTGATTTGGGCTTAGCTAGGAGGATCTGAAAACAGCTGCACACGTTTGCAGTGCTTAAAAAAAAGAAAAAGAAGAAAAAAAAAAAAAAAAGAGTCTAGCTCTACTCTGCCAGCCCAAGTTTCCCTGTCACCAATGTTACAAACCAGTCTTCATAAATCCAGCAAACTTCTGGGTATGTGTGCCGGCATTAATGCTGTCATAACACACAGCAACCTAATGTGCTCAAACCAGACGACAAATAAAAAAATGGGAACTTGCATGCCAGGATCTCCTCAATGAGCATGGACGGCAAGACCTTCTGCAGCTGCATCCCGAGTAGAAGTCTTCCTTTAGCTGGAGCAGAGAAGAAGTAGATATTATAATACACTAAAGTAGAGGGGCAAGGAATATTGGCTAAATGCTACTACCACTCTCTAAGGATCATGGCAAACATTAACTGAAATAAAGATTATTACCACCAATACAAAAGGAAATCCCTGTATAAATATATTCTGCCTCAAAGCTTACTTCCAGGATGCAAGGAGGATATTACATAACTCTTACCAAAGCAAAACCTTCTTGTAGCTATTTGTCTTTTCAGAATAATCAAAACATAGGAGAAAGAGGAAGGCAAAGGGATGACATTTAAAATTACCTTGCCCTAGAGCTTCTAAGTATGAGAGAGGAACTATAACAGCTCAGGATTGGAGGTTATGCTCTTGTTGGTAGTTCGTTGTTTGGTTTACTACAGTTTTTTAAATGAAAAACAACAAACGCTAATGAGCTTGTCATATTAACGTTTGTGTTAATTAGAAGTATACAATGTAAAATGTAATGGAAATAATCGGGAAACCTTTTGCTGCTAAAGATTCTAAGATATGGTAAGTGATCTGCTGCACCACCTTGACATACACAAATCTATGGGGCCAGCTGAATTACATCCAAGTGGCTGATGAACTTACTAAGCCACTCCTCATGATCTACCAGAAGACCTGGCTAACTGGGGAAGTCCCAAT